>JAHWFO010049061.1:265080-310143 GCA_023313115.1 Rhysida immarginata
AAAAAAAAAAAAAAAAAAATCTCGCCTTAATGAGATTGAGTTTGGTCTAAACGCTACAGCCATTTTTTAACTCTTAGAAAAAAATTAATATCTCTAAAAAGGCTTGCCCAATTGACTAAAAAATACGCTAAGGCACAATTTAAGGTACCCTCTTAGAAAAAAATAATTTTTGTTCGGTTCTGCTATCAGCCGTTTCGGAAGAGTTAGCTGTACAAAAATGGTTATATACAGACGAATTTTTTTTTTTTCAAAATTTCAACATATCTTTTCAAATCATGAGTTTCAAGTCGAATTTCAGAAGAAAAAAAAAATGAGTTTCTGAAAGGAACACATAGGCCTTCACTCTTAGAGCCGTTCAAAATTTCATATTTAATTTGTGTGATGAAATTGGGTGAATGAAAAATTCATCTGAACGAGCAAAAAAATTTTATTTAAAATAAGATATTAAAAATCGCGCTTTACAATATTTTGGTTTAAAATTTAAGCTAATCGTATTATATTTAGATATATGATGCAAGTGTTCGTATCATTAGATTAATTAGACGATATAGTTACATCAATTTAAGACATAATCTCAAATTAAAGCTGCAATTTTGCTCGTTGGCTGAACAGCCAGCTGTATAATTGAGGCAGCTATTCATATGAGAGGTATCCTTGAAATTATGTATTAAAAATTAGGAGAAAGTAAAAAAAAAAAAAAAAAAAAAAATGATAGTATAATTAGGAGAAACACTGATGTGCTCAGTTCCGAGTGGAATTTACTGCTTTTCGCCATCCACAACGAATTACATGCTGTGTAAAACATTTAAAAAATAATTAAATGAAATAAACAATGCAAAAATTTTATAACGCAAAAAGCGTGTAAGATAAAGGTAAAAGATAACAAAAAATAAATAAATCTATACTGAAAAGCTAAGCAATTCTTTCATTAAACAAGAACGGGTTATTTAACTCCTAACAATAACAACAACAACAAATAATTAAATCGCAGTCAATTGACATCATAAGTCACGTGGCAAGTAGTCAACCAATAGAGGGCACCCTCAGATTACATCTTGCTCCGTCGTCCTACATAGCTGGGGTAAGTTGCCTTTCCGCCGCTACACTTATTTACCGTATACTTTTATAAAATATTGGTTTATAATTTAATAAATCCGTTTTCTGTAGTCACTAGCGATAATGCCGTTTAACCATTTGTCCACGTTTGGCGTGTAAATTTCCGCGGATAGGAAGTAAATGCCGCGGAAATTGCTTCATGCAAAATGGCGCACTACCTTTAGGCGATTTCGGTAAAGTCTGGTAGAAGCGAGAATCGGCTGCGTTATTTCCTTAAATTGCAAATAAAGAAATTCATTAAAAAACAAAAAAAAACAAACTGCTTTACGAGATTATGTAACTTTTGAAATTCTAATGTAAATCGCGTTTTGCAATGGAATATGACGAGCGTAAACATTTTTTCTTGAATCCAGGCTGCGATGTGCAGATAAGAGTGCTTAGCCCCGAGAATATTCACTCACATTGCTGCGAGTATTTGATCGGAGCAAACGAGAAGATGAAAAGCTCGAACGAGCAACTGCATATTAGAGATGTCGAGCATTAACTAGGAAATTAGGCTTTCCGTTTTTTTCTTCCAAATTTTCGCCGGAACTTTGCGTTTTTTCTTGTTTGAATCCACTATTAATTTAATTTATCGCACAAGTTAATGCTTGCCAATTTTTTTTTTTTTTTTTTTTTTTTTTTTTTTTTTTCTAATTATTAACCTATTAGAGATAAAATTACAAGATACAGGTTAAGAAGATACTTAATTTTCCTTAATAATATGCATGATGCTTTTAATAACTCGTTTAAACAAGTAATTAATATTCATTTAATTAGCAGAGAAATCATAATTATATGCTTTTAATACATTTAGAAGCTGAGCAAAATAGCAAGTTTTATTAAATAGTCAAATTACAACGATTTAAAAACTTTTAATATTCTAATATCAAAACTAGGATATAATATTAAACACGTTTTTTTTTAAGCCGAAATTGGCCAAAAAAAAAACAAAAAAAAAACAAGATACTTTTATTTTTCTTCCTCCACTTTATTAAAATTGAAACATATAATAATTCAATTTTTTTCAAATTTCAGTTCCCATTTTTTTTTTTTTTTTTTTTTTTTTTTTTTTTTTTTTTTCTCTCCTTGTTGAACATTTTAAAGGGTTTAATGTCGAATTTAATTTAGGCAAAAGGCATTTAAGAACACAAAATATATTTTTGAATTTTTTAAAAGCATAGCATTATAAAATTTTTATAAAAATAAAAGCTTTATTATGAAGCTCCTGCTAGTTTTGTTAGAGAGTGAGTGATTCAGCTTGGGTGACAACGTACGGAAAACTCGACGTTACCGTTTTGTTATACCTAATATAATTTCTTCATTTAAGGAAAAAAGCTTTCCGTTTAATGCCTTTTTGGTTTGGAATGAATTACCATATGATATCCGGTCTTCTGTATTTATGGATTGCACCGTTAGTTGCTTTCATTTTAATCGTCGTGTACGCAATTATTTTATCGAAACTCAAGCTTAGGGCTCTAGTTTATGTTTAACCGTAGTTTTGTCCCTTGGTTAAGTGTTTAATTGCGATGAATTCAGTTCGTGGTGGATAATTTTGGGCTTGGATATTTGACGTGGCCCCTCTTTGTTAGGTTCTGCTTTTATTTCTTTGTTACTCTAAGTGAGTGCTCCACAAATAATAATAATAATAATAATAATAATAATAATAATAATAATAATAATACGTCATATCCAGTTGCAAAATACTCACGCAGACAGATTATTTACACAGACATAACCAGGTAGCCAACATCATACATCAACATCTAGCTAAGATACACAAGCTAAGGGACATTCACACTCCATACTATAAATATATCTCCGACACTGTCTTAGAGAACACCACACAGAAACTATATTTTGACAGAGCTATAATCACTGACAAAACTATCCCTCATAACAGACCAGACATTACACTAGTAGATAAGCAAAACAAAGTGACTTACGTAATTGATATCTCCATCCCCAACACACACAATTTACAAAAGACATACACTGACAAAATCACTAAATATACGGATCTTGCACATGAAATAAAACGCCTTTGGGGAGTTAACAGAGTACACATTGTTCCTATCGTTCTTTCTGCCACTGGGGTTATTCCACATTCGCTACACAAAAGCCTGTCAACACCAAATTTAAACCCACACTTACACAAAACCTTACAGAAAGCCACAATTCTAAACACATGTCACATAGTAAGGAAATTCCTACACTCAAACATCAATACTCCCACGAGTGGATAACTTTCCCTCCCTCGCATTTGAGTCCCTTGGGCTTTGGCCCTCTTTTGGGTCCGCCTCTGGGATTGGCTTCCGGACTTGATCCGAGTTTGGCTTCCCCAAACAATGATAATAATAATAATAATAATAATAATAATAATGAATTAGTAATTAGTGATGTGCGATACCAATGAATCATCGATACTTCTGGTATCGAATACTTTAATAAAATACTCGATACCAATATCGAGTACTCAATGAGAAAGTATCGATAGTATCGAGTAAAAATGAGTATTTATTTAAATGGTAAAATGCATTTTTGAGAGGATGTCGAACCGATACTGGAGCACGTGGAGGCTAACATCACTCATTACTATTAGACCTAATTACTATTACTAGGAAGCTATCATCACGTGTCCGAATCATTAGCTTCTTTTTTTTTTTTTTATTTCCCGTGCGCCCATAGAGCGAGGCGTGAGCTCGACAGCTCGACCTCGTTAGGAGAAATAAAAATAAATGCTTCGAAAGATACCCAATCAGTAAGCAGCCACTGGAATAAAAGCGTTGATATATTCAACAGATTCTGAATTAACGCTGAAAATCGCACATCTTCATTAGGTGCCTCATAGGTTTTTTCAGTATCGAGTATCGACATGCAAACTATCGATACTATCGATACTTGAGCCATATTACAATATACGATACTTGAGTACTCGATACCGGCAAGTATCTATACTTTTTGGTATTGGTATCGGCACAACACTATTATTAATATAAATACTAGAGGAAAAAACTGATTGTTCATGAAAAAATAATAAGTGTAAGCAAGTTATTAATTCGTTTTAAGATCCATGTGAATCTACGTATTTCTTCCACTGAAAAGCAAGCTGGGTATATGTTTACGCAGGAAATGGGGTGTGCACTACCTGTTCGCCGTTTTTCGCGTATAGAGGGCGAAGCATCGGCTTGATATATGGAGATTCCAGCGGTACAGATGTTATCTATTCTTTAATGGCTAGTTCATTTTGTTTTTAGAATATGCCCGTAAATTGCTGCGTCCCCAAGTACCATTCCAACTCAAAAAGGATAAGGGGTTTTTAAAATTCCATATCTTTCCTCGGGATATTGAGAGGAAAAAGGAGTGAATTATAAAAATTAGAACAGGAAAGCCTGTGAGTCCGATTGCCCGGATCTGCAGCCAACATTTTTCCGACTCCGATTATGATGTAACAAGCATGGGTAAGTTATTGAGTGGCTAGATGTATTTAAATAAATAGATTAATATAACTGATTGATATTTCTGTAAGACGTAGCAGACATTTGTAACGAAACGAAAGCCATGGCCAAGAAAAAAGCTGGATAAAATTCCTGTGTAGAGTTCTCGGCTAACATCGATCAGCCCTGTCACGTTTATGCTCTGAATTTATTGTAACATATTTCATTAATATGTAAATGTTTTATTATCAAAATTATATTTTAAGAAATTTATGTGAGAAAAAAATCACGAAAATTCCGTGATGGTGTACGTTGAATAGTGATAGTTGAAGTTCATCATCAAGGAACTTTCATGATTTTTTTTCCTACATCAGTTTGTTAAAACATAATTTCGATAATGTGATAAATCATTTACATATTAATTAGATATGTTACAATAATAAAGTTGGAGCATAAACGCGAACGGGGCTGCTTGCTGGACTTTTACCCAGCTTTTTTCTCTGCCATGGTTTTAGTTTTGTTACAAATGTCTGCTACGTCTTACAGAAATATCAAGCAGATTTATTAATCTATTTATTTATATATATCTAGCCACTAAATAACTTACCTATGCCTGTTACATCATAATCGGAGTCGGAAAAACGTCAGCTGCGACCCGGGCAATCGGACTCACAGGCTTTCCTGTTCTAATTTTTATAATCCACTCCATTTTCCTCTCAGTATCCCGAGTAAAGATATGGAATTTTAAAACCACCTTATCCTTTTTTGAGTTAATCCCGTATCCTCTTAGTTCAGCAACCATTTCATTTGTTAGGCTGTCTTCATCCATGTTGTCGTGTCACACAAAAAAAACCGCTAAGAATATCATCAAGAACTCCATTAAACAAACTCCATTGATAAACTGCGGGAAACTTGATACATCAAGCTGACGCTAGCGCCATCAATGAGAACAAAAAGCATATGAACAGGAAAACTGGAGATACCACTCCAATAATAAAGAAGGTGGAATACATGTAAATGCAGAGTACAGTGGTACCTCGCAATGGGGTCTATAGAGATCGGGCATACTGCACGCACGACATCTGTGGAGCATAAAACGAAACTACTTGAGGAGTGATTCTCCACACATGCTTGTAACTGCTCTTAGCTGCTTGTGTTTAATTAAGTAGAGGTGTTTAATTAATAAAATATGGGTTCCAGTGTGTGAATTTTGAATTTTTGAGACCTGATGTAAAAAAGAAAGGCTTCCAATTAGCAGAAAGCAGGCACATTTGTGATATTCGAGAAGGTGTTTCTTTTACAAATAATTACCTCTGTTATCCCACTAACAAATGTTAATAAAACTCCATACAAAATGCATTTGGAGGTAAGTTACATTAACACACTATGGAAATCGGCTGTATTCATTACAAAATATTAACACGAATAATCACGTTATTCGTTACAGAAACTAATAATACTAACTTACTTTTTCCGTTTAACAGCAGCAATCCACAATGATCGCTCTTCCTTGAAGTATTTTTCCTTTGGAAAAGGGAAAAATTTTTTCTCTGGATACTTGGATTTTGTATTAAAACGCCCAACAACACAGAAATTCACATTGGATTTCAATTTATTTTTCTTTTTTACTTAGCTATAGACCTAAAAATTTGCTAACATCGACCTCGGTGGCTCAGTGGTTTCGTGATCGCCTCTGATGCCCGAGGATGCGGGTTCGATCCCGGCCGAGGACGACGAGGATTTTTCAGGAGGAAATCCTGAGATCACGCGGTTCCTTCGGAAGGGGAGTGATCCTGTGTACGTTAATGAACCCTTGCAAGGCAAAATATGCGGCCCCTATAACGCCGTCCAGAGATGACCTTAGTAGTTGATACCAACCAAGCCAAACCAAATTTGCAAACACAACATTCACGCTGCAAAACGTGGGCTACTAATGATGGCAATCGCTTTTCTCTCCTCAAGTAGTTTCTTAAAACGGCCACCAGTGGCCGCGTCAGTCGGACTTGCCCGAGCTCTATATATGAATTTTAAATATGTTTAAACTCATAAAAAATGAAATAAACAAGCTCAATAATCACTTATTGGAATGTAAGAATTTTGTGAAGTTGTTTTCATAAATAAAAAATCGTATTTTAATATCTCAATTTTATCATTTGGCCAAGAACACATCTGATTGGTTGTGACGTCAGTAATCAGCAACCAACGCCAAGCTTGACCTTTAATGAGCTTGCAGCTGCAGATTTGCACGTGTTATTTAAGTTATTTGTGCTAATAACAATGCATTTACAGATGAAAATGGTCAAACCAGAAGAAAGTTTTATTGAGGCAAGATCAGACAACCTGCAAAAAGTAGATTCATTGATGATGGCAGAGTTTTTTTTCAAACAACGAATGTTTCACAGTAGCTGAAAGTCGTGGATTGAAAGAAACTAGATAAGTCGACAAACAAACTTCTCCTGTGATTTAAATATATAGAGCAGCAAAACTATTGAAACTTAAGGTCAAGAAGAGAGAAAGGTCCTTCCACTCTTCCCAACGTAAATTATTAAATCATAAATGTACATTTTGATTGTTATGCAATCGTCGTTAGTATGAAGCAGAGAAAGAGCAGAGTCATTCTGCCTCCTACTGAACGATGATTGCATAGCAATCGAAATGTACATTGATGGTTTAACAAATTAGGTTGTGGAAAAGCAGACGAACCTCTCTCACTCCTTGATTATCATGTGATTGTTTGATAATAAATTTGTTTGTTAATATTATAAAATAATTATTCATGACATATAATGAAGTAAAATTCTGAAATTGAATTAAATGGATTTTTAATACGATTATTAAAAATTTTTGTAACATTTTATTATTATTATTGCTGACATTGTCAAGACCCTCAGCGGTGGGAATGTTGAACTCGTGTTGTATGCAGATGATGTTAAATTGTTCACGGAGGTTTCCTCCATTGAGGACTGTAAGCGTCTTCAAATTGCCTTGGACAAGATCTTGATCTGGTATAGAAATAATGGTCTTATCCTTAATCCCGGAAAATCCTCTACTGTATCATTTCACAGAAAGGTGACTCCGTTTCTTTTTGGGTATAATATTAATGGACAGATGATTACAAGGAAATCTAAGATTACTGATTTAGGTGTGGTCTTCTCTGATAACTGCTCCTTTGGTGAACATGTGGAGGCTATTTATAAAGATATTGCTAGAAGGGTTGGTTTTTTAAAAAGATTGACTTGTTTTTTTAAGAACTATGAAACTTTTGTACGTTTATTTAAAATGATTGTTATTCCGAAGGCCCTGTTTGCAGTATTAATCTGGTACGGTGGTGAGACGCAAAAATTTATTACTTTGAATAGAAAACTTTCAGCCTTCATAAAATTCTTAAGGTTTAAATTTGGTCGCTTTTTTACCCCAATCTTGTTTAAAGAAATAGAGGCTAAATTTGACTTACACGTAATTTTACGGAAGAATTTATGTAATATACTACAGGATTTGTTACTTGGGCGTTTAAACGTTTTTTTACTCTTATTCTGTTTTTACTCCTACGACCCTTTTGGCTAAAAGAACAGGTTTCTATATTAAACAACCTTATATTTGGAGAACTAATCCTGCGGATATTGATCCGATATATAAGCTAATTTTAATAAATATTTCAATCATTTTAATTTAAATTCTACTGAAAATCTTAGTTTTAAATTATATTATTAGTATTTTGTTGTTACTGTTTTATTATTATTGTCCTTGTTTTTTTGTGTCTCTTCGTATTTGTGTTTTTTAATTCACTTTAGATTTATGATTTTCTTCTATTAAGTGCGTTTTCCTATTTTAGTTTATACGTTTTTCATTAACCCCGTTTTGGGCTCTCGCCCGTAAGGGGACAACACGGGGGTTCGTTCTCTCAGCTGATCCTGGCTGCCAGCTCTCTCCCCACTGTTGTTACATTATACATTATTATTATTATTATTATTATTATTATTATTATTATTATTATTATAGCCATTTTCGTTGTAAGCTGGTAGTTTGTGGGGAAATGTTCGGAAAGTGATGTTATAACATTCAGAGTTGACGTCACACTGGTTTCTTGTGGAGTCAACTTTAATATTCTTTAAAAAAATATAACCGTTGCTTATAATTATATTGATTACTTAAAAATGTTTTCTTTTGTTGTTGTTTTTTTTTTAATTTCCCCACCTTGTATGTAATAAAAAAGATGGATGAGGATTACTGAAAATATTAATGAAAATTTTCTGATGAATGGTTTTTGCTGTAGCGAGCTACGAAATGATAAATTTAATTTGAGATGCCCTGTATATTACTGATCAATAATGGAGCTGATATTGTATTTCTTTCTTTGCTCTGGTTATATTTAATTCTTTTTTTAGTGAAGATATTTGCATACTTCAGTATATAAAGCCCAAGCATTCAGTTAGTACATGTATAATCCAGGACCCGTATAATCCATGCAAATGCATTCAACGATTTCGCATTCATTGTGGATCATGCAACTGAAAATCTGATGTTTTTGGTAATGTCATGATTAATGCCCCCCCCCTTCCCTTTTTTTAATATACAGGGTGTAAATTAAATATTGGGTGCTATTTGGAGGACTGTTTCCTAAGGGACGAAAATGTTCTTGGAAGTTTTTTAATAGACTGCATGTGTTTGGAGAAAAATGACTTGGAAATTTGATGATCTCAAGCTTTGTTTGCAACGTACCGTAAATATTCTACTATAACGCGACTTCTTGTATAACGCGACTTCACTTTTTCGGCCCAAAAAATCGGCAAAAATCCTATCCTCTTGTATAACGCGACCCCCATTTTTGACTCCTCGCGAGAAATAAAATGTACGAACTTATACAGAAAAAAAATCGATGTTGTTAGATGTTGGCGATGAGTAATTCAAATAAAAAGTGAATTAGTACATTGTATAATGAACTGGACATTATATGCAATGTAATTAATGTATAATACACGGCAAATTCGTCTGAATGTCATCAGCACAGAAAGCGACTTCGACAAAAGCAACTGCCTCAACTTCGAGGCAGTCTGGAAGTTTATAGCCCTACATTGATAGGGAAAGCTTTCTCACTCGCACATCGACAAAAAACACAACAGTACATCAATTTTCTTAATAAAAAGACAAGTAATCTTTATTCAGTTTAATATTTTCACTACATAAGCTTTCTTGTAGGCTTTGGTTCGAGGCAGTTTGGAAGTAGGCCTATTTATCAATGTTTGGGAGAAGTTATTATCGATGTTGTTATTATCGATGATCGGCCGCAGTCGTCGGAGGGCTGATTTTTATCCTCTAGTATAACGCGACCAAGCAAATTTAGATGCTTTTTTAGGCCAAAAAAATTCGCGTTATAGTAGAATATTTACGGTACATTCTAATAATGCTGCTTCTCTGGCAGTTATCTCACTGCCGGATATGTACTATGTCCCACATCGAGCATCTGTCTCCAAAAGTAATGGGCATACATGCACACAAATTGGAATGATTAATGGGTTAGGTGCTCCTCATACATAAGCCATCCAATTTTCATGGCGATGACTGGGTTAGAAGCAGAGTTATTAACCACTGTGTTGCAAACAAAACTTGACGTCATCGCATTTTAAAGCCATTTTTCTCGAAATGTATGCTGTCTAATAAAGCTTCCAAAAACATTTTTGTCTTCTTTTGTTTTTAGGAAACGATCTTCCAAGTAGTGTCCAACATTTAATTTACACCTTGTATATAAGATGAATCAAAAGCTATTACCCCCCCCCCCCTCCTATCTGTGCAGAAAATGAAGATATACAAAATATCTTGCAGCCAACAAATGGGAAGTCTTGGGTGGACTATCTGTTGATGATCTTCCGATGACCTGATTATGCAAATTAGGGTATATACAAAATTTCTCTGTAAATAGGGATCAGTTTCTAATTACAAACTTATTCTGCATTCAATCATGAACACAATAAAAAGCCCACACACGTCATATAATGAAATGTATGGATCATTCAAAAATGAAACTGAAACATGCAAATCATGTCATATGCCCATCCAGTTTTGCAAATCTCACACGTGCTATTCAGGTTTCGACAAAATGCTTTTGCAGTTATAGACTATTAGCTACAAGGTTTCAAGTTCTAGTAGCCCAGTAACAAAATTCAGTATCCAACATAATACAGTATTACAAAGTAGTGTTTACCTCAAGTAGAAACCATTTACCTCTAGCACTTTCTTTTCGGTTAGGCTTATGTTCATGGCGAGAGCCTGTATGTTTTCATTACCATGGGTGCATTGCTGATTTTAGAACAAAGTCAGTTATAACTTTTTCCGATTCTTGCAATGCTTTTGCATAATAACCTGCGATTTGACCTTTTGGGCATTCCTGTAGATGGAATTTTGCACAGAAATGGCGGGAGTGTCCATACGTTCTCTATCTAGAACTTTAGGCCCAACCAGAAGTAGCTGGCATCTGGTGGTCAAAAAGTAATCACTTAAAAACGGGATGAATAATGACTGCCCGTACAATCTACTTGTAAGCCATACATGAACATTACATTGTATTAATTATATTTATATTAAATATTTTTTGAAAAGCGCGTGCCTTATCTATATTGTATTTATTGCCTTTTTACAATTTTTTCCTAACCGTACACACATTTAATAATTAATATTAAATTTTATATCAATGTTTTAATAGCTTTTATTAATTTTAATAATTTAAATATTTAATTTTAATAAAGGTAAAAATTGAAAAATTACGTTTTCCCGTAATATTTTTGCCTTGTAATTTTTATTATTTTATGCGGTGCTTTGAAACATAATTCTCATGTTTTTGAGGCACAATTCCATATTTATATATTCCCATTCGAATTTCAAGTATTCCTCATGAAATTTTTTCGCCCTTAAAAACACATCGAACTTTTTCTCCACCATAATTTTTCACAAACTGTGGCAGCTATTTTATTATCTGTTTTCGAAGTCAACAGTGACACCATCTGTTTGTCGGTTGGTTTGCGAATATAATTTCCAGATACAAAATGAAGCAAATTAGGTCAAAGCAGGAGTCAAGGCTTTGATTAGGTTACCATGAATTAAAGGTAACCTTGAATAGAGGTTACGAATTAATCCTTTCCCATTACTCATGGGAATTTATTGGGTCAGCTGCCAAGATAAAATAGACAGACTGTAAAATCAGTTCTTTGGCATGTTTTGATTTGCTTCCGCACTGAAAAGATGCGGTAGAACTGCAACCATGGAAACTGCTTGAAGTATTGTAAAGATTGTAGGATGAAGTTCAATGTGGTCGATATTAAAGCTCAATGCACACCATTAAAAAGTCTTGGAATTTTTCTCTAAACTGGTTTTTTAAGAAAGTGAGTTCTCCGTCCATTCATGAGAATTTGTTCAAACTGTAGTTCTCCCACTTCACTCTGTCAAATGGCTACATGCTGTAATAGCCTTTTTTTCCCCCACCCAATCATTAGATGTGATTAATTTCTGCTGTATTGAGCTGCATTTAACTTTTATTATAAGTTCAGTTTTTATTTAGTAGGCTATTTTGTAAAGATGATCAACCAAAATACAATATGTACGTGTACCCCAAACATATTAAAACTTGCAAAACTTAATACTAAAATTAAAGTCTTTAACCACAACAATGAGAGATTGAAAATATACAACTGAACTGCTTAGCGCTGCTGTGATGAGAAATATAAGTGGAACTTAATTTCTGGAAGTACCTCATACTCTTTTGTCAGGGGATATTTTTTTTAATCAATACTATTAAAAACATCTTTACTGGATTTGTGATGTGCATCATTCTGTTGCCAAGTTTGTTTGTTTTTTTTTTTTGATTTTGACTTTAGATTTGGATAGAGCATTAAAAAAATAAGTAAAGGTTATAATAGACAAGCATGTTCAATATGTTTGGGAAAATGGTTAAAATGGCAGTCAAAATTTTAAGTGTGATATTATATATGTTGGTCAATCAAATGGTGTTTCGTTATAGTCTATTTAATGCCTATTCTCGTCATTTCCACCATGAATTTGAATCGGGTGCCTGAAAATGTCATATAATTGATCGGAATAGGCATTAGATGGACTAACGTGAAAAACCATTTGATTGACCAACATAGTGTGATCAAAAATTGTGCAACCGGACTTTAAATGGCTATAGTTTCTTTATTTGATGTTGTCAGTTGATATTTTTGTCAACAGATGACAGTACTGGTTGTTTATTGTAGATTTTAAAAAATCACAGTATGAGGGTGCTGTAATAGGTGATTGTTTGTAATCAATGTGTGCCCCCCCCCCCCCCAGAATCAGCATGTGTTTATTGTTGAAAATTTTACCACTCTTACACAATAGTAATTGAACACAATGCTCAATTGTTAAGCTTTGAAAATATAGTAATCCCTCGGAATCCGCGGTCTCACCGTCAGTGGTTTCGCATATCCATGTCAAATTTTTTGCATACATGATGGAAAATTCACATGTCCGCAGTTTGTCCTGATCTATTCTTATCAGGGTTCCCTTTTCACTTCCTATCTCATAGAGAATTCTCCTCTATTCTTATCAGTTGCATTTTACGAATCTTCTGTTTTGCAAACATTCGTCATTCACATAACTTATCATGTCTTCGAAAGGTAAAAACTGTGACCATCTACTCCATGCAAAGGGAGCTAGAAAGGTTTTGTGGCTTGAAATTAAGTTGAAATTTCTAGTTTAATATGATGTCTGCCGAATATTTAGAGTAACGAATCCACCTTCCAATAAGGAACTATTGTATTTCAGACAAAAGTTGATAGCAGCATATTGTTCCTCTCTTTTAGGGGCATCCATTTTTGTGGAGGTTGTGAGTGTTCATGGGTCCAGAAAATGTACAGTAAAAAAAATAGTTGATTTCGATGTGATGTGGATTTTTAATCCCCAAAATATCTAGAAATGGCGCAACTGTCTTTTAACAATTGGCATAGACTTCTTCACCTATTTTCTCCCTCCATAAGGATTCCATTGATTTAGGAAGGCCTATATTCTGGCTGTTTAGATTACTTTTTACCTTTTACAGTACACATGATTGGACGTAATTGAACTAATTTGCCTAAATACTCTTTGAAAAACCAAAAATATTAGTCACAAAGTGAAAGGTCTGACAAGGAGACTCGACATACTATAACTCACCAGATTTGATAAAAAATTGTATAAGTAGCTTTCACCTAATTAAAAGCTACTTATAGGCCTTCCTAAGTCCTGTATTTATTGATTAGGTGATAAGCTTAATGAATTTTTTTTCTTGGAAAATTTTGAGAAGTGGATCGAATGGTTTTGCATGGGTATCTAATTGGGTGAAAGCTAGTCATAGAATTTTTTTTTTTCAAATTCGGTGAGTCAGACTAGATGAAGTTGCCTTGGAAATGCGCCTCGGGTCATTTCCAAACAGCAGGTTGCTTTAAAATCAAACTGCCCTAGAAAAATTTTAAATAATACAGATGAAAGGACAAGGAATGATGAAGTGTATGGACATTTAACAACACGCTAACATTTTGCTCCTCAGGTTTATTAAGGTAGTTGACATAACATTACAGGTTTCATGTTCTAGAAAAATTACAGCGCACATACTTGTTTTAAAGGGCCTCATAATAATGTGAATATCACTATAGAAGGTCATTGTTCCCGACAGTATTTACCAACTCTCCATGGCATTTTCTGGCATTTCTCTCACTGAGAACATTCAGTTTCTGGTCATGTCCATTCTGCACGACGGTTGATTAAGAACTAATTTAACATTGCTCTCTGTGCAACAACAGGAAGTCACAGACCTCTGTTGTGTAAACATACTACGAATGCATGGCTAACTTGAAACATTTTTGATATCATCCCTTAGCTCTGCGGAAAAAAAAAATAGTTGCCATAACTTATGCCCCAACCCTTGTAGATGCAGAAGTTTGTAATAAATTGGTCCCTACGTGTTAGGATTTATGAGGTAAATTTTATGTCCTCAGAAGGTCACCAATGTTTGTAATTTGCACAGCTATGTCGTCATACGGTCACCAACAAATAGCCACATAAGACTTCTTATTGGCATTAATGGAATTTTATATTCTATGATAGTATAAGTATTTTCAGGGGTATAGATTTTTCGACCACCCTGTTTAGAAGGATTAGCCTCTTCGCAGTTTTGTTGACTGCTTCCTTATCAAAACTTAGACATTTGTCATTAACAATTTGCGTTCAGATTGAGAAATTTGTATATTACAGTCTGCCACACGGTATGAAAATGATAATCAACACCTTGGTTATTGACTAATGATTCCTGAAATTTCTTATTTTTTATTACTGCACAGTCATTTTGCTGATCCATTCGGAAAAAATTTGATGGACAGTGCAAGTGCCAGACCTTTGTCTGACACAATCTTGTCAGGGTGTGTTATCCCTACTCGCTCATTCAATTGTCAGTTTAATAAAAGTGATCTTTTGGAGTTTTTAAAAGGTATTTAAGTACTGTACATAAATTTTCTTTAGTAATCAACTCGGTGATTCATCATTGAGCAATTTATTGATCATTCCCGTCACTGGTTCACTGGTGAAACATCATCTATTGATGTAATGTCAGACAAAATGGAGAACATCTAAATATATAAGAAATTCGTGAACTCTATTAAGCAAAACAAGAAACACAAAATCAAATTAGAATTGAAGTTTTTGTCTTTCGTAATTTTCAGACAAACCCTAAAACACAGGTTAGTTGTCACGAGTTCCCCCCCCCCCCCTTTAAAATGCAAACCTCCTGGATTTTAAAAGTTAAAAAAAGGCATGGTAAATGATATTCAAATATTTTACTACTGTACATAATCTAAAAGTGCATGGTTTAGTTTCTCAGTTTTAAAAATGATATGCATTTGTAGTCAAGTTCTGAAGTTTTGCATCATTGATAGTTATTTCTGTGGTATTGCTTCAGTGTTTCAGTGCATAGCAACCTTCAGTTTATCAACAGTTCTAGATTGATATTTGTAGACCTCAGTTTTCAGGCAGAGCCGCAGAGAAAAAAAATTCACAAGGGGAGAATAAACAGTCCATCCAACATCACTAAATAATTGTTATAGCTGACCGTTGTTCTACACTGGTGGCCAAAAGTCTGGACCAACCAGCAATGTCAAGAAAAACTGAATTTATACGAAAACTGTTTTACACCTACAACTCTAAGTAAATATGAAACAATATTCAGGGAAGAAACAAATTTATTTCCGCGTTGTTGGTTTCTTATTACCTAAAATCAAAATAAGACTGGCCAAAAGTTTGGACCACATTTGTATAACATAAAGGGAAAAAAGTATTACATCATTAACTAATCAATTATTTTCATATTTGAGATCATTTTGACTCTACAATATTGGACAAACGACCTGAAATAGAATTAAATAAGCTTTTAATAACATTTGGCTTAACAGCTTTCTGAATGGCTGCTATTAATTGTTCTCGAGATTTATACTGTCCTTTGGTAAATTTTATGTTCCGTGAGATGCCACACATTGTCAAAAATATTGAGATCTCGATTTCGAGCAGTCCAAGCAAAAGTGGAAATGTTGTTGCTCTCAAAATAGGCTTTGACAACTCGTGCAGTATAGATTGCAGGACTGTCCTGCTGCTAAATCCATGGTTTTTGCTTAAACTGGACTTTGCACAAAGGGATGAACACATTGTGAAGATCATCTTTATATTGAGCTGCTATGCAATGTCCATCCATAATGTGACTCTTCAACTTTCCGTTGCTTCCAATGGCACCCAGAATCATCCCTCCACTACCATCCATTTGGCGCTTAATTCTCAGTGGAACAAGTTGTTTCTTTATCACGATGCTCTTCATAAGAAGCTATATTATCAGGACCATCCAAACTAATTCGTTTTTCATCAGAAAAAACAACCAATTGGAAGTCTGTGTTTTCACGCAGATGTATCTTAGCAAACTCCAGTCTATCCTGCGTTTGTTTCTGTGTTAGTGGCAGCTTTTCGGGTATAATTTCATACGCAAAGCACTGAGCACGTAGTTCGCTGCGAACTGTTCTTCTTGAGGCACCAAGTTGCAGATTAAGTTTGACTTGTATGGTGTTGACTACATGCCCAGATGTAATATCATGTCTAACATGTCTCTTAATTCTTGATTTGTCTCTTCGCGTCAGTGCACAAGGTCGTCCTATTTCCGTCCTATTTCCAATTAACATTTTTAACAATTCTGATAAAGATTTGTAGCTCACACGGGAGATTTCAGCAGCTTTTTTGAAGTTTGTAAATTGCTAGTTAAAATTTCTAATTCACTCTCGTTGGCCTTCAGTTAACATTATACAATACATAATATGGTTTTAGTGCTCACTACGCAACACGATGACTTGTAATATGCAAATTATTTGCATGTTTGTGATGTTGGTCCAAACTTTTGACCAGTCTTATTTGGATTTAAGGTAATAAAAAAGCAACGACGCAGAAATAAATTTGTGTCTTCCCTGAATATTGTTTCATATTTACTTAGAGTTGTAGGTGTAAAATATTTTTAGTATAAATTCATTTTTTATTGATTTGCGTTTCATTTGGCAACATTCAGGGTTTGTTTTAGGGAGAAAAATTATTGAATCCCCGGGACTTCGTGTATTTCAGTTATTGAATCCCCTCTTATTTATTTAACATACTCTTTAAAAAAAAAAATCACGTTTATCAATAATATTTTCTTCTACTCTTTCAATGCTCGTTGAATTATTTATTACTAGTAACAAAAGATGAATCTGATGAAACTTTTCCTGGACTAAAAAGCCGAATACACGCCATGCTATTGGCAGTTTCACTTTCACTCTTTTATGCCGAAAACCCTTGGCTGCGATTCAAACGGATATGATGTCAGTGATCACATGTTTTTTCTTGGCCAATTAGCTGTTAAAAATCGCAACAATCGTAGGGAATTTTACAATCTAGCTTGGCCAGACAAGAAATTCGTGAATTAACAATTTCAAAATGGCATCCAACTGATAACTATTAATCATGGCCTATAGATATAAATGGTCATCGAGCGTCCGACATTTTCCATTGTTTTGAGAAGCTAAGGAAAACAGATCACACAAGGTGCCGCATAGATCGCACTAGGGCTGACTGTGACCTACGATAGAGATATTTCATTGAAACTGAAAATGAAACTAAACTTTCTGTCTGCCGATAGGGCGGCACTGCAGGCGCAGTTGGGCCACTTTTCAATAGTTTCCGCCCTATCGGAAGCTAGAAACTTTAGCTTCATTTTTCTGTGGAGCTCATATCTATAGACTGTGCTATTAACATTAACCCTGAACATCATTGAAAATGGCAGATTTTTCAAAGTGCTCGCTAGAGATGCTGCTATTTAAAAAGAAGGCATGAGCAAAGAAAAGCATAATACCGTAAATGCTCAAATAAATGCCCCGGCGTTTATTGACAAAAAAATTTTTAACCGTTTAACCGAGACCGGCCTTTATATGAAACCGGCGTTTATTTATTGTTATCGCACTTAAATATAAAATTTTATACAAGTTTACCACGATATAATAGCCGATCACTGAATTTTCAAAGTGTTCTCACACAATTCTTCTCGAGGAAATCCCCCGAGATAAGAGCAGCTTGATCGTGTAACGTGTGGTGATATATTAAAAATCCGAGGATCCGCTATAAACTGGCCTAAGTATTACCGATCTACGGTAATTTTTTATAATGACTTTACAGTAATAACAGACAAGAAACTGAACTTACGAACTAAAACCTTATGTCGTTTATTTAAATCAAACTTACAGCATATCCGAAAATTCGCTATTGCTGTCTGATCCCCTTGCACTCGGCGTTTATTTGAGACCGGCGTTATTTCGAGACAGGCTATTAAATGAGCATTTACGGTATGTACTAGAATTGCAAAAACTGCATTAGTAACCATTTTTCACAACATCATAAGATGGACGGAACAGTTTGAGAAGGCTGGCTGTTTATGCAAGGGAAATAGCACAGGATGCCCATCTATTGACAACAAAATGATGGAAAATATTTGTGCAACTTATGAAGCCCCAGCAAGTCAGCATATCCTGCCAGCAGTCTTGCAAGCAATAGAATGCTGCGTGATATTCTATATCGCATAGTACAGATGCTGAAAGCTGATAGTTGAATATGTATTTGCAAGCACAGCTGGAAGTGCATGTTTTACGAACAGACTTGTTCACTAATGAAGCCACGTTTCACTTATGTAACACATTGAACAGGCATAACCTGAGATTTCGGGATATGGGAAATCCGCTATTGGGTTCACCTACCTCGACACACAGTTCAAGTGGTTTCTTGCCACAGTTAGAAGAAGAATAACCAACTTCAGATTGCAAAATGATGGTGCATGCCACATTGGCATTAACACATGTGCAGTTACCTCAAATAGCATCTTCCAGAATGCTAGATTGGCCATTCTGGGTTGAATGATGCGTCTTTGATGTTATTTCAGTTTCTGTAAAGTGTTATAGCATTTGTTGGAGTTTTCTTTTTGTACCATTCATTTTGAATCAACTGTATATTGATGAACCTCTTTATGAGGTTTGTTCAAAAAAAAAAAGAAAAAAAATTGCACCAGTAGATATTCTATAAGTGGTGCCACCTAATGACAACCTTTGGTAACAAAATGATGTTTGATGCGTCATTCCACCTTTATCTGTATCGATCTACAGCTGCCAAACTCATGTGGTCACCAATTTGGTAAGTAAAGATGGACTGAACTTTGAAAGAACAAGAGCTGGGCTTTTCTACCATGACAGTGCAGGAAATCACTCGTCTCTGCTTGTTGACCAATTTTTGGTTGCTAAAGAAGTTGCTGTTTTATCCCACCTTCAGTACTCTCCAGACTTGGCATCGGCAGAGTTTTTCCTCTTTCCAAAGTAGAGACGAGCGATCTCGTTGCATTGTCGTGGTACAAAACCCAGCTCTTGTTTTTCCAGAGTTCAGTTCATCTTCAGTTAGCAGAATGGTGACCGCATGAGTTTATTTTGACAACTGTAGATCGCCAACGGATAAAGGTGGAATGATGCATCAAGCAACATCTTGTTACCAAAGGTTGCTGCAAGGTGGTGCCACTTACAGGAGCTCGGGGGAATATCCAAATTGCAAGTTATTTTCCACTTGTTTAAGTTATGTAGTGCAAGTACACTGACTGCTCAATTGAAAGTGGACACCTGTGGTATGGAACAGACACTTTATTAGCAGTGTGTCTAATAGCGAGTACAGTGGCCTTTCGCCTTAAGCACAGCTTCCACACATCGTGCCATGCTCTCCACCAGTTTCTGATAGCAAGCAACTGGTATTTTTGTTCATTCAGTTTTCAAAGCCTGCACAAGTTGGATGCGCGTTTCCAGTCTTATCGGATGCACACGAATCCAATTCATCCCAAAGATGTTCATTAGGGTTAAGGTCTGGACGGGCCACTGACGTTCCTGAACATTATTCTCCGGAAACCAGGCATTGACAGCACAGGTCTTATGGCGTGGTGCATTGTTGTGCTGGAACACAAATGGCCCTTCACTGAACTGCTGCCACAATGTTGGAAACATGGAATTGCCTAGAACATCCATGTACTATGCGGATGTCATGTTCCCCTCGATCACAACCAGCAGACCAAGTCCAAACCAGGAGAAAGATGACCACACCATCACACCACCACTGCCAAACTTGACTGTTGGGATGACACACTTGGGTAGCAGCTGCTCCCGTGACAAATGCCACACTCAGGTGCCCCCATCCGATTTTACACTGAGTGAGCAAATGACCACCCTGTCAGTATCTCGTTGGGCCACCTTTTGCCTTTGATACTGCGGTGATTCTTCGTGGCATTGATTCCACGAGATGTTGGATGGTGGTGGGAGGAATTTGACACCATGCCTGATGGATAGCACTGTCTAGTTGTGCTAGATTGGACGGTGGTGGATCCAGCAATGTTCGACTTTGTCCCACAAATGCTCAACTGGAGTGAAATCTGGGGATTGTGGGGGCCACTGAAGTAAGGTAAAGTCCCCCTCATGTTCCTGCAACCACTCCTGCACAATACAAGCTCTGTGGCATGGCGCATTGTCTTGCTGGAAGTAGCCATCTCCATTGGGGTACGCCATCAACACGACAGGGTGGACTTGATCGGGGACGATACGGAGATATTCTGTGCCATCCAGATGTTGTTCGACATGTATTAACGAACCCAACGCATGCCAGGAAAACATTCCCCAGACCATAACACTGCCTGCACCGTCCTCAAGGGTTGTACTCGTGCATGCGGGGTCCATGTTTTCGTGCTGTTTCTGCCAGATTCTCACGCGGCCATCTGCATAATGTAACTGGAATCGTGACTCGTCAGACCACATGATTTGTTTCCACTGCTCGATAGTCCGGTCCTTGTGCTCCTGAGCGAATCGGAGTTGTTTCCGCTTGTTGGCTGCAGATAGCAAAGGTGTGTGGACAGGTCTTCGGCTTCCGTATCTCATGCGATGCAGTGTGCGGCAGACAGTGCATTCAGAGACTGTTTTGGAGGACTCCTGATTAAGGTCAGCAGTGATTTGATGCACAGTTGCCCTTCTGTTATCCTTTACCAGTCGTGACAGTGTCCGATCATCAACCATCCACGGGCGGCCACGACGCGAACGTTCAGACCCCGTCTTCCGGGTAATCGTCCAGTCTTTAAATACTTTAACGACGGCTGCTCTCGAGCACCCCACGAATGCTGCCGTTTCGCTGATACTCGCTCCATAGCTTCGAGTACCTACAATCATCCCGCGTTCGAAGGCTGTTAAATCGGGTCGTTTACCCGTAGTTGAAGAATGGAACTCGTCTACTGTTGTCGGCGATATTCAGCTTCCCTATTTATATTGGTCCGGCCCGCTAGCAACATTGTGGCGATGTCCGTGTGCGCATTTGCATGAACATGTCAGGTGGTCGTAATAATATGCTCACTCAGTGTACAGTGTGAAGTGTGATTTGTTGCTCCACTTGATGCTCTCTCAGCAGTCCATCGACCAATATCGACGCTGGGCATTTACAGGGATGATGCTAGGCTTGTGGGCAGCAGCCCGACCGATGTGTCCTGAGGCATGGAGCTCCTGACAAATCGTTGCTGCAGATGTCCACTTTCAATTGAACAGTCGATGTACCGTAAATCTTCTACTATAATGCGACCCCTTGTATAATGCGACTCTACTTTTTCGGCCCAAAAAATCGGCAAAAATCCTATCCTCTTGTATTATGCAATCTCCATTTTTGACTCCTCGCGAGAAATAAAATGTGCAAAAATATACAGAAAAAAATCTTTATTTTTAAATAACGTGGATCTTAAAAAATGTAGAAATGTAAAAATGCATTTAAATGAACTTTCTTGTCTTTGTTCAAAATTGTATAAAGTTTAAATTCACCAAAATTCAATTCATTTTGGGACATTTGCCTCGTTAAAACCATTGGAAGTTTATAGCCTTACATTGATAGGGAAAGCTTTCCCACTCACACATCGACTTTATATCAATTTTCTTAATAAAAAAAACAAGTAATCTTTATTCAGTTTAATATTTTCACTGCATAAGCTTTCTTGTAGGCTTTGGTTCGAGGCAGTTTGCAAGTACAGTATAACGATCTTTGGCAGAAGTTAGTTTCATATTAAGGTAGCTGTTGACGACGAGAAATTCAAATAAAAAGTGAATTAATTTTTTGTATAATGAACTGGAAGTGTCAATGCTATGTAATTAATGTAAAATACACGATAAGTTCGTGTGAATATCATAAGCACAGAAGGGAACTTCGTTGAGGCAGTTGGATTTTTATAGGCCTACATTTCTCACTCACACATCGACCAAACAAAAACCCCACAGAACAGAACATTTCTTAATGAAAAATCAAGTAAACTTTATTCATAACTTGATTGCATAAGCTTTCTTGTAGGCTTTGATTCGAAGCAGTTTGGAAGTAGGCCTATACGAAAGTAGCGATCTTTGGGAGAAATTATTTTCGATGTTGGCGACGAGAAATTCGAATAAAAAGTGAATTAATTTATTGTATAATGAACTGGACATTGCACATGCAATGTAATTAATGTACAGGGTGCGCCAGAGAAACTTACTTATTTGAAAAAACTCCTGAGCAGTGAGTTGGGTGGGTAGAGGGGTAATAGGGGCGCTACTGGAGGGGGAAGTCCCCAAGTTTGTTTCTCTCTCCAGTCAGGTGCCATCATGCTCTGGTCTAGAGAACAGCGGGCTTTCGCCGTCGAGAGCTTCTTTTCTAACGGTCGCTCACTTGTTGCTATGCAACGTGCCTTCCGCGCTCGCCTTGAAATTCCTCCTCACAGACTTGTTCCTGGCCGTAATTCGATTCTGTCGCGGGTTAACTCATTTTGAGAGTGTGGAAGTGTTGCTAAACCCAGAATTGGACATCAACGGACCACCAGAACTCCGGAAAATGTCGAAAGAGTAAGGCAGTCAGTTTTGTGTTCTCCCCGGCATTCGGCTCGCAAACACGCAGCTGCTTTGGGAATTTCTGACACCACTGTTCGATGGAGCCACAGCACACACAGCACGAGACTCAATGAATTTCCCATGGTCGGCTTGCTCTCCAGATTTGGCTCCATGCGATTTTTTTTTTTATGGGTCTATCGGAAATCCCTGGTTTATGTCAATCGACCACGGACAATAGCTCACCTCAAGAACAACATTCGCGATGCCATTGCCAACATACCGATCGATATGCTGCAAAGAGTGGACACGAACTTCAAAAATCGACTTAATCAGTGTATGCGCAATGGGGGTCGCCATTTAAACGATGTAATTTTCAAGACTGTATAAAAAAAAAATTGGGATATTGTATTCTCAAATAAAAAAAAAATTAAAACAATAACTGAAGTACTTTTGTTTTTATTGACCTTTCAAATAAGTAAGTTTCTCTGGCGCACCTTGTATAAAACGCGAAAAATTATATGTGAATGTGATCAGCACAGAAAGCAACTACGACAAAAGCAACTGCCTCCACTTCGTGGCAGTTTGGAAGTTTATAGCCCTTTATATACATTGATATGGAAAGCTTTCTCACTCGCACATCGACAAAAAAACACAACAGTACATCAGTTTTCTTAATAAAAAAACAAGTAATCTTTATTCAGTTTAACATTTTTCATAACTTGACTGCATAAGCTTTCTTGTAGGCTTTGGTTCGAGGCGGTTTTGAAGTAGGCCTATTTGGAAGTAGCGATCTTTGGGAGGAGTTATTTTTGTATTAAATGTTGGCGACGAGAAATTCAAATGAAAAATGAATTAATTCATTGTATAATGAACTAGACACTGTATAAGCAATATAATTAATATATAGTATACGGTAATTTCATCAGGATAAAATCCCCTCCGGACAAAATCTCCTCCGGCAGCAGTCGTCGTTGGAGGGGTGATATTTATCCTCTTGTATAATACGACCCAGCAAATTTAGGTGCTCTTTTAGGCCAAAAAAATTCACATTATAGTAGAAGATTTACGGTATATAGTATTATACCAGAAATGATTGTGCATTAAATTTATAATGTTGTATGTGATAAAATATTTTAATGAATTTTAATTTATTATTATTTATTGTTTCAGTGTAATGTACAAGATTTATTTAAAAAGAATTATCAGTCTTTAAGAGCTAATTATACTGACAATATATACCAGCATGAATGGATCACACAAACGGCCTAAGAGACCATATTCTAAAAATGTAACAACTAAGCGTATCCTAAATGACACACGTAAGTTTTGACGTAATGTTTTGTGAATTACGTGAATTACTCTTCTTTTATAATGTCTAATGTATAAATTGACCTTTTCAGAAAAGAACAAATCTGCATCCCAAATGGATGTATCCTTCCCAGATGATTCCAACGATTCAGGTTTTGAAGTCGAATTAATTTCCCATATATCAAAAAGGAGAAATTCTGAATTGTATGACAGATACGATAATTCTTCATCTGATGATTTGGATAAGGATAGTTCAAATGATTCTATCGATTCAGGAGTTTATGGGCTCTCTAGCCCCGAAGATACATGTTCACCCATTGACAGTTTGCCTGAAGCAGGAGCAAGAAATAATATTTTGGAAGACTCTAGACTTGCAAATCTTCTATGCCATGCTGTTAGCATCAGCGAAGACACGTCTGTATCAAGCCAGGGTACAGAAGATTTTGAAGAACCTCCTCTGAAACGTGCTTGTATAAGTTCAAAAACGAAGTTCTTGGCATCGTCGTTGAAAGAAAACAAAAACGATGGGAACCAGAAGAATATCAATGGAAATCAAGTCCAGTTTATAGGGTAAGTTGAAGTGTGGTTTTATTTGTGTAATATTAAAAAGTTTTGCCATTTTTAAGATGGAAACATTAGTTTTGCCATGGATGAACTCTGATAACTCAAATTCCCAGTTAAAGGTAAACTCCATGGAAAAAATTGACAATAAATTTAGTGACATATTCTTCAGGTCAAAAGAAGACGAAAATGTTCTATAGCACTTTGTCTGGAAACTATTTATTTACGCGATGCAGCCAACTAAACCCGTGGCTCCAAATTACAGGAATTGTTCAAAGTGCCCGCCACCAGCTCGCACGCATGAACGACCATCTGATGTCATGGAAGAGTTCGTCGCCAGCATTACGAACGGTTTGGCATGCATTTTCAATTCGTTGTCGCAGATCCATAATGTTAGGAACTTCTGTGCTGTAGACGATCGTTTTCACATGACCCGACAGAAAAAAGTCCAAGGGATTAAGGTCGGGTGATCTTGCAGGCCAGGCTACCGGTCCACCTCGACCTATCCACCGATTCGTGTATGCAGCATTAAGGTGTGCTCGCACAACGTGGCTGAAATGTGCTGGAGCGCCATCGTGCATGAACCACATGTTAGATCTTATCAAAAGAGGAACATCTTTCAGTAATTCTGGCAATGCATTCTGCAGAAACAAAAGATACGTTCGCCCAGTCAATCGTGGCGGCAACACATAAGGGCCAATTAAGTTGTTTCCGACAATTCCACACCAAATGTTCACGGAGAAGCGCTCTCGATGCGCTCGAGCTCTGGTAACGTGCGGGTTAGCATCTGCCCAATGGTGCTGGTTGTGAGAATTTACGATTCCTGTCCGGGTGAAGGTTGCTTCGTCCGTGAAAAGTATCTGGCTGACACAACTAGGGTCTGCAGCATGACGACGTTGTATCCATTGGCAAAATCGTGTCGGTGTGGATAGTCCGTTGGGTTCAGTGACTGAACCAGTTGCAGGTGGTATGGATGCAAAAGCTGACGGTGAAGAATGCGCCAAACAGATGAGTGCGGCCCTTATATATCGCTGTCACTGTTATCAAAATCGCAGTCGTCACTACCGGTCTTGTTTCCTATTCATGGTCCAGTGCGATGCCCAACTGACAACTAACCGATAGCGTCCAACGTGTGACGTCACGAATTCGAAACTCCTTCGCACTTCTCGGCAACTTGTGACTTAACAGTTGCCGAACCATGGTGCCAGTGTCTATCGCAGGGGGACGGGGGGAAATGAAAGTTTTTTTATATGTTTTATCAATTTTGAGTACGAATTGAAAATTTTTTTACATGCTACGTTGTTATTGAGACTTTCATCTTTCATTTTAAACAAAGTTGTTTTGGGTGCAGAGTTTACCTTTAAATCTCATCCCCCCAGAGCATTTAATTAATAGAACCCAGATAACTCGAAATCTTCAGTGAACCAGATAAAAAAATTTGAGTTAACAGGTTTTCAAGTTAATCGGTAAATCGAAAGCAAGGCTACATGACAACTATAAAAACTACATGATACTTACATTGCATCTACGAGGCATGTTTTTTAAGTAAGTACCGTTTTGCGATTCCGCCGCCGCAGCGCTACGGTCGGCGTTCTGCGCATGCGCGCTGGTTAACTACATCTC
This sequence comes from Rhysida immarginata, assembly GCA_023313115.1. Classification (NCBI taxonomy): domain Eukaryota; kingdom Metazoa; phylum Arthropoda; class Chilopoda; order Scolopendromorpha; family Scolopendridae; genus Rhysida; species Rhysida immarginata. Next base: position 291,563 of record JAHWFO010049061.1, read on the forward strand.
TTGTCTACGCACTGACGCCATTACAGTCTGATTCTTCATTGTATACGTTGTTTACTGAGTGTTTAAGATGCCTCCGACAATCGTGAGTCCCGCCGATTGTGAAGTACGGGCTGTTATACGATTTCTTAGTGCTAAAGGCGTAAAACCGATCGATATTCATCGTGAGATCTGTGAAGTGTACGGACAAAACATTATGAGTGATGGAATGGTAAGGAAATGGGTGAGAGCATTTAAAGATGGCCGCACAAATGTGCATGATGAAGAACGGAGTGGGCGTCCTTCGGTCGTTAATGAAGATTTGGTGCAGAAAGTGGACGAAAAGGTGAGAGAAAACAGACGCTTTACAATTTCATCATTGTGCGACTGCTTTCCTCAATATTCTCGTAATGTTTTGTATCGCATTGTGACCGAGAACTTGAATTACCGGAAATTGTGTTCACGTTGGGTTCCAAAAATGTTGACGGATTTGCACAAAACCCAACGTTTAGGCAGTGCATTGACTTTCCTTGAGCGGTACCACAATGAAGGTGAAGATTTTTTAGACCAAATTGTTACTGGTGACGAAACATGGGTGGCCTACGTCACACCAGAATCGAAACAACAATCCATGGAATGGCGACATTCATCATCACCCAAAAAAGTGAAGTTTAAGCAAACAATTTCTGCCCGGAAAATCATGTGCACAGTTTTTTTGGGACAGAAAAGGAGTATTGCTAGTGGAGTTTCTGCCTCGTAATGAGACAATCAATGCAGCGTCTTATTGTGAGACATTGAACAATCTGCGTCGTGCAATCCAGAACAAAAGACGTGGCAAGTTGAGTAAGGGTATCGTTTTGCTGCATGACAATGCCCGTCCACATGTGGCTAATCGGACCAAAGATCTCATCAAATCTTTTAAATGGGAAACTCTAGATCATCCTCCATACAGCCCTGATCTGGCGCCCAGCGACTACCATTTGTTCCTGCACTTGAAGAAACACCTGGGTGGTCAGCGTCTTCAAGACGATAACGAAGTCAAAACATTTGTGATACAGTGGTTAACAAGTCAAGCGGCAGAATTTTATGAGGAGGGTATTCGAAAACTGGTGCCACGTTATGACAAGTGCCTCAATATTCACGGAAATTATGTAGAAAAGTAGATTAAGGTACAGGCTTTCATGTAAAAATAAAATTATTGCGATATCTTTGCACGTCTTTTTTTAATTCCAAAACGGTACTTACTTAAAAAACATGCCTCGTATAAATTCGATCATTTAATGAGAACCAATAAAATATACAGGGTGATTCATAAGTACACATTTCAACGCATTATCTAACACGAGTTAGAGTATCTGAATCAGTTGCGGTGATACAGGATGTGATCCGCTGTTTCAAGTCCGCTAGATCAAGGAGGAAACGTTACCCTTCATGTAGCCTCAAAGAAAAAGTCACATGACGTCAGGTTTGGACTTCTGGGTGGCCATTGGGTCAGTGCGATGTTGTCTTCGGTTCTTTGACCAATCCATCAATGAGGAAGATGTTCATCGAGGTAATCTCGCACGTTGCTTGCCCAGTGTGGTGGTGCACCATCTAATTGCAGAATAAAGTTGTTACTGTTTGTCTGCAACTTCGGCATCAACCATATGTTTTAACATATCCAGAAAAGAGCTTCCCGTGATAGTTTTCTCCTGTAAAAAGAAGGGGCCGTACACTTTATTTTTCGACACAGCACAAAAAACATTTACCTTTGGGGAATCATGCACGTGTTGCACTGTAAATCTGGGATTCTCCTGTGCCCTGAGGCGTGGCTGGGGGGGACGGGACCGAAGGTACCCCCAACAACAATGATACACACTAGAACCAGTCTGCTACTGGAACCTCTGTTTCGAGGTATACTGTTTACCGGAGGCTTCGCGAGAGAGGGCTGTATGCCAGGGGATCAGCGATCTGCATCCCACTCACTCCAGGACACAGGAGAGCCCGGCTGACTTGGTGCAGACAACACCAGCCCTGAACTCAAGCACAATGGGCCTGTGTTTTATTCAATGAGTCGAGATTCAGTCTAAGCATGCATTCCCGGCTTTTTTTTTTTATTTGGAGAGAACCAGGAGCATGCTATAATCCCTCTAACATCACGGAAGTTGACCAATATGGTGGTGGTGGTGTCATGGGTTGGGGGGGGGGGGGGCATCATATTGGACGGACGCACAGACCTCCACGTTTTTGAGAGAGGCTCTCTGATTGCTCAGAGGTACAGGGACGACATCTTAGCACCCTATGTAAGGCTCTTCAGGGGTGCCTTTGGTCCCCATTTCATTTTTATGGATGACAATGCACGTCCACATAGGGCAAGGCTGGTCAACGAATACCTCGAAGAGGAGGATATTTCAAAGGATGGAATGGCCAGCAAGATCTCCAGACCTGAACCCGATAGAGCATGTTTGGGATGCACTGGGCAGGAGAATTGCAGCTCGCCAGGTTTCTCCCAGAACCCTCCAGGAGCTACGAACTGCCCTGGTGGAGGAGTGGGGTTGGTTCCTTGCCCCAACACCTCATTAACAGCCTCATAAACGGTATGAGGAATCGCTGTGAGAGCTGTACAGAGGGTTGATTCAGATAAAATGAGACGATTTTAAACGCCACGTATGACCTTGACGAAATGTGATTTGCATGACTCGTCCACTATAAAATGGGGATTAGCTTTGTATACACGTGTTGCTGTTATTTGGGACATTTCGTACTGAAACATGGCTTCCAAAATCACAGCTTTTTGGGAAGGGTATATGTTTGGCCTTTCCGACGCTAACTTAAGTCTTTCGTGCATTGTGGAATTATACAAACGAAATGGTATTGTGGTATCCAAAGCTACTGTGGGTAGAATAATCAAAAAGAACAAATTGCGACCATCTAATGAACGTGGAAGAACAGAGAAGCAGACCAGAAACAAGCCCCAGCCGACACGCCCAGCTCAGGTGGTGCGAGAAATCTGGTCTGAAGTGCTGAAAGAAAATCCACCCACACAGAAGTCTAGTCCAAAGGAAAGGTATTTCACAGGCAACAGTCTCCAAAATAATTCATGACAATCTTGGGCTGGAGCGACGTCATAAAGCGTGCGGTCACAGACTGTTGGCCAGGCACGTGCAAGAACGATTCACCAACACCAGAAAACTGTAACTGAAAACCATCTTTCAGGTGACCGATGGAAGTGGGTTGTCTCCTTGGATAAAACTTGGGTGTACCTCGATGACACCAACAAACCCAGGGCAATTTACTATCGTGAAAGACGGGGCAAGGCCAGGTCCGATTTTGTCCGAAGGTGCAAGGAAAAGTTTTTAAAGGGCTTCATGGTGGTTGCCGGATATTGCTCACGTGGACTGCTCACGATTCGTCGAGTTCCTGGAAACTGTAAAATTAGTGCACCTTACTTCCAGAGTAATGTAATGGAGCACATATATCGGCAGGATATCCCACGTCTGTACCCTGGTGAGCAATCAAAAGTTTGGATCAACATGGACAAGGCATCAAGCCACACTGCCAAGTCACCTGTGGCTTACTACAGGAAGATGGAACAGGAGACGGGCATACGAGTTATTCCCTTCTCTCATGTGCCTGTAAAATCTCCTGACGCATCACCAATGGATTTCTGTGGCTTGGTCTCCTGAAACGACGGCTCGGAAATTGCCGACCAAGAACTGTTGATGGGCTAGGGAAAGTGTGTCAGCAGGCGTGGAACGAACTTCCCACGGAGTCCCTCAAACTCAGCCTACTTCAGTGGAAATTACGGTGCCGGGCGATAGTCCAACAACGTGGTTCTCACATCGAACACAACCGATGGTGGCGCCATGGTATTGCACCATCGTAACAGAACTGCAAAGTCATCTCATTTTATCTGAATCAAACCTCCGTATTGCTGTTAGAGGTGACCATACACCCTATTAGTCTCCTAAAAAGACCCTTAATGCAATCTGGTTTTTGACATTCTATAGTTTCATGAGCATGGTTTGAAAGTTATGTTGAATAATTATTCGTGATAGCTTATTCTTTTACCCTACCAAATTTCAATGGAATCGGTTCAGTAGTTTTAGAGAAATCTACGAAAATGTTTTTGTCCTGTTAATTTTGAGCACCAGTGTATAATAAGTTTGTGTAGACCATTTCTTGTCACAGATGATAGCCCTTCACATAAATAAACTTATAGATCAAGAAAATTCTTATAATAATTAACCTATACACAATTAGATTAATATTATTCTAATCCTTTGCCTCTGAATTTTTTGTTGTCCCTGCAGAATAGCACCTGAAAACGAACCTCCCGTTTTAACGCCAGCCAGAATAGCTAACGATTGCTTGACACTGAGCAAAAATTCTGGCACTTCAAGAAGAAAAATAAACCGGAAATTGCCATCATTACATCTAAGTTACCCAAGCCGGATCAAAGAAGGCGATATAGAATTACGAATTCTGTCTCAACCTGAAGAACAACATAGAGCAAGATATATGACTGAAGGGAGCCGTGGTGCTGTCAAAGATAAACTTGGCACTGGATTTCCAACTGTAAAAGTAAGGAAATAGTTTTATGAAATCTATGATTTATGATGTGATTACAGTCGACTCTCGTTATAACGAAGTTCACCGGAATCCATAAAAAGTTTGTTATAACCGATATTTCGTTATATGTGAAACCCAATTTTTTTAATAATGCATTTTTCACCTTAGAATTCGTAGGTTTTAGTTGAAATTTGAAGTATTGCGGCTAAACGGCGATGAAATATCCTTAATCGAACATAATCAAACAAAAAATGTGATTTCCATTCGACTATGCTCGTTTGGTGAAATTTTTTTGATCAAACACTACCAAAAACCAGATACGTTTTTATAGTAGAAAATCTGTCTTTTCTAATGTATCGAGATGCTCAGTCGATATATAAACAAACAGTTTAAAGATCTTTAAACTATTTGATATAAATCAAGAACGAATTCGCGAACTTGTTCAATTGTTTGCGATCTCTCTTCTCCTCCTCCCCCCTCCCAGGTTAAAGCCATTGAGTTCCGAATAAGTTTCTTTCCAATATGCGCCTCTTTATCAGCATTTGTTATTTTGATAAGAATGTTTTTTCCTTTTTTCAGCACATGATATTTTCTAGAAAGATTTTTGCTTCTATTTTTCTACTGCTGCGCGATGTCGATGTTAAACATCGACGCATCGATGGTTTTATAATATCGATGTTGGCATCGATGTTTTTTCTGCTACTGCATTATCGATGTTGTTAGTTGTTATACGCCTCGTACGCCTCTCAGATGGCAGCACCGTTTTTCTAGTTACAGCGCTCATAGCGGCGAATTTGTAAGTTCTTTTAAGCAGAGAAGTTTTTTTAACATATATGGATTCCAAAATCGATTTAACATCGAATGGTTTTGGAAACATCGATGTTTTCCGCAAATCGCGCAGCACTATAATTTTCGTAGTTATCGATCAACGAACGTAAATTCTACTGAAGAAGTAAATTCTACTTGCTTCCGCTCTCGATCTTTCTCCATTTTTCAGCATTTCCGCTTTTGTATGGATTCTTATTGGTTGTTTTCAAGCAAACAAAGACGTCATTTCCGCACTCTCAAAATCAGAGTAAACTTTTTACTAATTTTTACTAGTGCTGCGCGATTTGCGGAAAACATCGATGTTTCCAAAACCATCGAATTTTGGAATCGATATAAGTTACACATTTATACACAAGTTTACACACGTATGGCTAGATGATATACATTGATATACACAAGTTTACAAACATTTACACATAATTTTACACATTTATCCATGTATGCACATAAATACATACATAAACACATACGTGTAGACACAGTCTATTATTGTTTTCACAGTTCAAGTTTCGTAGCACAAGAGAGTGCTTCATGTATGTAAATATTTTAAAACAAGTTTTTGTTAATATTTTTAGAAAATGTGTATTCTTGAGCTATGTGTAATTAGCCTGTAGGCCGGAAACGAAGGAAAAAAGATTTTAATAAAAAATCTGTTGCTAAATTCTGAAATAACGATCGCCAAGCGCATAGTCGACTGCTCTTGAATTGTAGACAAGAATGTGCATAGTCGACTGCTCTTAAGGCAGTTGTCGATGGTCAAAGTCTACACTAGAAAATCGACTGTGTAGAGTCTGGACTCTGTAGACAGTAGACAAGTCTACACTGTAGACAAGTCGTGTTCATGCTAGCTCGAATCGACAAATGCGTCATTAGCCATGTGACCATCGACACTTGTCTACTGCTTGTCGATGAGCTCAGCCTAGACCCCCAGGGTGGATGGATAATTTTTTTGCAATGTATTTTACGTATTTTGATTTTTTGTCCTTCCCTCCCTTGAAATATACTTGTTCATGGTCTAAATATTTACACAACAATATATTTTACTTGAGTATGATAAAAGTTTCAAGCTTACATTAGCTGGTTTAATACAATTCAAAATTTTTATATTTTTTAAGGGTGGATGGATAGTTTTTTTGCTCACTGTATGAAAGCACCACCATATAGGATTAAACTGTTCCAAATAATTTTAATGTTTCATTCCTTAAAAACCACGTTTTTATTTGGTTAATAGAATTAATAACTGAAAATGATGAACGCATGTTCTTCATGGTATTGAATGGAGGGCCTAGCTTGACGAACGCATGTGTTGTCACTGGTCGTGAAGAGGTTAAAACAGAAACTGTTCAAACAACTATAATATTGCTGGTATTCATTGCAAACACCAGAAGAAAGAAAGATGTCCATTTGAACAGTATTGGCAGTCGTCAGCCCTCTAGCAGCTAATGACTAAAGCTTCCAATATGGCCGCCGAAGAGGGGAGGTGAACAGCAATCGATACCTCATAGCATGGCAGCTAGTGATGCAGCTACTTTAATAAGCACGAACCACTCTATATCAATCGCTGATATTTTAAATTATCTTAGACTGAATGCCCAGTAATGAAAGAAAAAGGTGCTTGGTAGAGGGGGAAGCAGTTTTAAATGCTCAGCATGTAATATTTTGTGGGAGAAACAGTATCGCATCTTCGCCTTTAATACACATAATAGCCCTTGTGCTAAGGAGTAGCAGTGTTAGTTCCACCCCACATGAGATAAACCTAATTATCAACCCTTGCCAGGGTACTGATCATATAAAGGTACTAATCAAAACGTATTATAGCTCAACGCGCAACGAAAAAATGGATCAATCAAATTCGTTCTCTTATTGACTGCACAGATCTAGCAATTAACGAACGATTTGACCGACGAATCCCTCGATGAAGATAAAGATCGATGCATTCAGCCACAGTCACAATCTCCGAAAGAGCGTCCTTTTTAAAGGACACAAAATCACACCGAAAGAGAAAGATATCAGGCAAGGTATATAAAGATAACATACCTTGGATATCAGGAATCAACTGGTTAGTCTTGATTCTGATTGGTTGTCGCTCCCATCATTGGCTGTGATACTATAAAATCTTCATCGCAAGATTCGTCTGCTAAATCGTTCGTTAATCGCTAGATATGTGCATTCGATAAGAGAACGAATCTGATTGACAGTTGATTGACCCCCTTCTTTCTTTGCGCGACCTATAATATGTTTTGATTAGTACCTTTATATGATCAGTACCCTGGCATGGAGTGGGACTGATACTGCTACTCCTTAGCACAAGGGCTATTATGTATATTGAAGGCAAAGATGCGATACTGATTCTCCCACAAAATATTACCTGCTGAGCATTTAAAACTGCTTTCCCCTTTACCAAGCACCTTTTTCTTTCATTACTGGCATTCCATCTAAGATGATTTAAAATATCAGCGATGGATATGCTTATTAAAGTAGCTGCATCACTAGCTGCCATGCTGTGGGGTATCGATTGCTGTTCACCTCCCCTCTTCGGCGGCCATATTGGAAGCTTGAGTCATTGGCCGCTAGAGGGCTGACGACTGCCAATAGTTTGAAAAAGTGAGTCCAACAGTTTCCTGTTCACGTGATTGCACTTTTAATAAATTTGTGGTAATAGGATGATCTTTATTATGGGATTTCGTGGAACGTATTTTGGATCCCATTGGTCTGGTTCTTACAAAGTTTTTTCGATTTCTCAGAAAATCCTTTATAACTGAACGATTTTTTTTGTATGACCAAAGACCTACACTATGTTCCATAAATATTGGGACAGTGACGTGGGGTAGTAAAAAAAATCAAATTATCTCAGCAACAAGAAATGATAGGTCAATTTTGTTTAAAGTTTTGAAAATGTCTATTCAAACTCTATTAGAAACAAATTAGTAATTTGTGATTATAAGAGCACAAAATAATCAAGAAAACATTTTAATAACAAAACTTGCAATATCTTGTGGTTGCAAAAATATTGGGACGGAAAAGAAACATGTAAATTTTTGTGCATATGTAAACTGGACTAACAAGGTAGGGAATAATCTCGATCTAATTAATTGGTGAAAGATTTTGACCACTAATGTCAAGTGAAAATGAAGGGTTCCGAGTTGATCAATGACATTAAAAATCTCATCATTCAAGAATGGAAAAAAAAGAATATCACAATTTGAAAATTAGCTGAGAAGTTTCAGCGACCAAAATCCACTATTTAGAATGTGATAAAAAAATTCAAATCAACAGGAACAGTTCAAAATATGCCAAGAAGTGGAAGGCGACATAGATTTAATGAAAAAGAAAGAACAGCTGAAAAAGAAATCATCAGCTGCTACAATAAGAAGAAACCTTTAAAAAAGAGGGATATAAACGAGCTACTGCCAAACGCAAACCCCTAATCAGTAAGAGAAATCAGATCAAACGATTAAACTTTGCCAAAGAATACGAGGTCTGTTCAAAAAATACGTAGACTGTTTGAATTTGCGCGGGCCCTGTTGGTCCCAATCAAAATCGCTTGGTGTCGCCATCTTCTGACAGATCCGCTGATTACAAGGCAGTTTTTTGATTGCAAATATCAGTATTGGTTGATTAGCTACGCGGTTGTTTGTGAAGTGTGTTTTTTTTCTTTTGGCGGATTTTTAGAATGAGTGACTTGAACGAGCAAAGAGTTGCTGTGAAATTTTGTGTTAAACTCGTAAAAACTGCCACTGGACGAGTGGAAAAGGCCAGAAATGTGGACGAGAGGTGACTGATTGTTTCGTCACGACAACGCTCCAGCCCATTCAGCCCTCAGAACTCGAGAGTTTTTGGCCAAACACTCGATCACTGTTCTTCCTCACCCACCCTACTCACCTGACCTCGCTCCTTGTGACTTCTTCTTGTTTCCCAAACTCAAAAGACCTTTGAAAGGAAGGAGATTTGAGACGATTCCCGACATAAAGGCAAATGCGACGAAGGCGCTGAAGGACATCACAAAAGAAGCGTTCCAGGACTGTTTCCAAAAGTGGAAACACCGTTGGGATAAGTGTGTGCGTCGGGGAGGAGAGTACTTTGAAGGGGACCCAGATGTGTAACTTGTGAATAAAGTATATTTTGTTTTATGACGTCAGTCTACGTATTTTTTGAACTGACCTCGTATGTAAATAAACCTCAAAGTTTTTGGAATCGAATACTGTGGTCAGATGAATCGAAATTTAATGTGTTTGGCTCAGATGGTCGAGTGAAAGTTTGGAGAAAAGTAGGAAAATCACTACAACTAAAAAATCTTCAGCCAACTGTGAAACATGGTGGAGGTTCAGTCCTAGCGTGGGGGTGTATGGCTACAAAAGGAGTTGGCACCTTTGAATTCATTGATGGAACTGTGAATCAGTACAGTTATCAGGGTATTTTAAATAGAAACGTGAAACAGTCAGTTAGAAAATTAAAGCTAGGACGTGGATTCGTGTTTATGCAAGATAATGATCCCAAACACACAGCAAGATCAACTAAAGCTTTTTTTAGAAGAACATCATATAAATGTATTGCCATCACTGCCCCAATCACCAGACTTGAACCCCATTGAACATTTATGGGATCATATTGAGAGAAAAATTCGGGAAAAAAATATTTCGAATAAACCTCAGCTTAAAGAAATAATTACAAAAACATGGGATGAAATTGGCCCAAGTAGAACTAAAAAACTAGTTGATTCAATGAATAAACGATTACAAGCAGTAATTGTTGCAAAAGGAGGCCAACTCTTTATTAAAATTTAATATTTTCTGTTCAAAAATTTATTTTTGTTGTTGTCCCAATATTTTTGTAACCACAAGATATTGCAAGTTTTGTTATTAAAATGTTTTCTTGATTATTTTGGCTCTTAAAATTTTTTACTAATTTGTTTCTAATAGAGTTTGAATAGACATTTTCAAAACTTTAAACAAAATTGACCTATCATTTCTTGTTGCTGAGATAATTTGTTTTTTTTACTACCCCACGTCACTGTCCCAATATTTATGGAACATTGTGTAGTTAACACAATAATCTCAGATTAAGTTTTGTATTTATATTTTTTAAGTAATAATCTTTTATTGCTTTAATGGAAAATGCGAAGGAAATTACTAAACCATTGTTGAGTATTTAGTATCCATTCACTTCGTTAATCCATGATGCTGAATTAGTGAAACGAGTTCTCTTCTCTCTCATTCTTTGTAGTCATTGAAAATTAACCTTGAAACAGAGATCTTAGGAGGACGAGGCATTTAATTGCTCAGTCGCTCAATTAAATTGATAATTCTGGTAATTTTTAAAAACTTTTTTTTTTTTATACAGTTGTTTGGATATCATCAGCCTGTAACGTTACAAGTGTATATTGGCACAGACCAAGGAAAAGTTCAGCCACATCTATTTTATCAGGCTTGCAAAGTTAGTGGTAAAAATTGCACTCCATGTTCTGAGAAAATTATTGATGGTACAAATGTCATTGAAATAGCAATGTTACCAGAAAAGGATATGACAGTAAGGTAATTGGCCTGCTTTAAATTTATATTTTATATATGAAATAAAAATAATGATGTGTTGTCAAACGTTTAAGGATTTGTTATTTACATTTTTCAGCTGTGATTGCATTGGCATTTTGAAAGAAAGAAATGTTGACGTTGAGCAGAGGTTGCCCTACTTCAGCATGACAAGAACCAAGAAAAAGAACACCCGTTGCCGTATGGTATTTCGAGTTAACATTGCTGTTTCAGAAGCAATGATTGAAACATTGCAGGTTGCTTCGTGTCCAATCTTATGCAGTGAGTATAGGAGCTATAGTCTTCTGATGCATGTGAAAATTAGGGTTGCCACCTCTCTAGTTTTGGGCCGGAGTCTCCGGTTTTTGTCTTATTTCTCAGGTCTCCGGTTTCAAACAGCCAATCTCCAGTTTTGCAGTGACTCGAAAGTCACTTTGAAGGTTAGGTTAATAAATTATAACATGGCTTGCACGGACTTTTATGAATATATTAAACCTCCAGAAAGTTAAGTTCACTGAAAAGTTGTCGGGAGAATTCAAAATATACGTTCAAATTTAATAAAGGCTGTGGTCAAAAACCCTCACCGGTGAGAGAATGATGATGTAATTTCTCACTGGGCTTACCGTCTTTTTCTCGGTGAGGACAGTTAGACTAACCGGTTAGTAAGACTGGCTATCAGCACTAACTGACGTTTTTGACCGCGTTAAAATGTCACGGTTTTCTCACCAGGATTTCTGACCGAGCAAACGTTAATTCTCCTCACTGGTGAGAGTTTTTGACCTCACCCAGAATGTGACGTTATGCATCTTGCAATTTAAATCGTAAGTGTTTGCATGTTTTTTTATCATGTAATTTACTGACAATTTATATCATTACAGTCGACTCTCGTTATAACGAAGTTCACCGGAATCCATAAAAAGTTTGTTATAACCGATATTTTGTTATATGTGAAACCCAATTTTTTAATGTAAAAATGCATTTTTCACCTTAGAATTCGTAGGTTTTAGTTGAAATTTGAAATATTGCGACTAAACGGTGATGAAATATCCTTAATCAAACATAATTAAACAAAAAATGTGATTTCCATTTGACTTCGCTCGTTTGGTGAAATTTTTTTGATCAAACGCTACCAAAAACTATGGTTTCATTTGAATACGTTTTTATAGTAGAAAATCTGTCTTTTCTAATGGATCGAGATGCTCAGTCGATATATAAACAAACAGTTTAAAGAACTTTGAAAGATTTTTAAACTGTTTGATATAAATCAAAGAACAATTTTGCGACCTTGTTCAACTGTTTGCATTCTCTCTTCTTTTCGTTCCTTCTCCTCACCCCCTAGTTCCCCCCTCCCAGATTAAAGCCATTGAGTTCCGAATAAATTTCTTTCCAACTTGTGCTTCTTTATCAGCATTTGATATTTTCATAAGAATGTGTTTTCCGTTTTTCAGTACATGATATTTTCTAGAAAGATTTTTGCTTCTATTTTTCGTAGTCATCGATCAATGATCGTAATCTGAAGAAGTAAATTCTACTTGCTTTTGCTTTCGATCTTTCTCCGTTTTCCAGCATTTCCGCTTTTGTATGGATTCTTATTGGCTAAGGTCAAAAACTCTCACCAGTGAGAAGAGTTAGCGCTTGGTCGGTCAGAAATCCTAGTGAGAAATTTGTGACGTCATTTTAACGCGGTCAGAAACGCCAGTTAGTGCTGCTATGCCTAACCGGCTAGTCTCACCGAGAAAAAGACTGTTAGCCCAGTGAGAAATTACGTCATCATTCTCTCACCGGTGAGAGTTTTTGACCTTAGCCATTGGCTGGTTTCAAGCAAAAAAAGACGTCATTTCCACACTCTCAAAATCAGTGCAATTTTTCACTGTTTTTTTGTCTTTACGTGAAATAAGCCTAACGGCATGAATTGCCTTTACGATAAATCGTTATTTTGCCCAATTTACGACGTCGTTTTTAGTTCGTTATATCAGGTGTGAAATTACTATACATTCAATTACATGTCATTGGAAAATTACTTTGTTTTACCCGATTTTTCGTTATAAGCGGTTGTTTTTTCTTAACAAAACTGACGGGGACTATGAAAAACTGTTATTTCAGTAATTTCGTTATAACGAGAGTCGACTATTATTTTTTAAAGCAGTATGTGACTTCATTAATAACACAATGCCCATTTCTGGTATTCAATTCTAAAACATTGACTTCCGGTTTGCCAATTTCCGGTTCTCCGGTTTTGAAACTTTCTGAAGGTGGCAACCCTGATGAAAATGACCTTTTGTTTTAATTATGGTATATAAGCCTATATGCAAATAATAGTTTAATTGTTTAGTTACACTATTCTTACTTTTCACTATTGTAGCTCAACCTCCAGGTATTCCTGAGATATGCAAGAAGTCTTTAAAGGAGTGTTCTGTTTGTGGAGGAACAGAATTATTTATTATTGGAAAGAACTTTTTAAAAGATACTAAAGTTGTGTTTCAAGACAATAATTTAGGTAAACAGCTTTAAAATTTTGTTTGTTAACTTAAACTTCATTAAAAACGGTGATTATCCATTTAAACGTTTTTGGTAAGAAATCGGTGACAAAATTAAGAGGGAGTGAAGTTCATTGAAGCCTCCGTATAGCGAAATGCAAGGAACGGGCAAAAATCATTTCACTAAATAGATATTAATTGAATGGAGGGGGGGGGGGGTGACGAAATTTGTATTATTTTTATGTAAAAATTTTTTGTTGAATTTAATATTTATACAGGGTGAGTCTGAAACCCTGTCGTAAACTGTTAGAGGAGGTAGTATGGATGATTCTAAGCAAAAAAGTTCATATGAACATGGGTTCGAACTTGAACGACAACCAGAATAACTCGGGTTCTATAATACATAGGATAATGAAGTTTGGCGGAATAATAGGGTACATACAATTGTGTCTACCGTTTAAATTTGATCGAATTTCAACAAGTAGTTTCCGAGTTAGGCAGTCAACATCGTAGCACGTGCTTACATGTGAGTACTAATTAGCAGGTGTTACAAATAAATTCATAAATTTGAACACCTATTAAATTTTTAATATACAAAATTCTTCTAAGTGTCGACAGCTTTTGCGGTAGTTTTCGTGCCGATTCTCATAGAAATCAACGTTTAACATGCCCGCACATTTAACCTCGTCAGCAGGCAGACATTATTGCTATGCAGCGTGTTATGGGTAGTTTGGTGCGATAACGTTGTTCTCGAGAACTTTTCATAAAGTTGCCGATAAAATAAGCTTAATGCCACAGTTGCAGCCGACTGGCCAGAGCTTGTGACTAAAAACTTGTTTTTAACTTCGCTTGTTGGCCGTTTGCGATAATTTCGTTTGTTGGCTGTTGGGTCATGCTAAGTGCGAGAACCAAATTTCGTAATAAAGAGCTAAAATATACCTTAAAATTTAATATACCTAGACTTAATTATGCTATAAAGATTTTACTATATGGAGGTTGAAAAGCATTAAATCTTAGGATTTTTGCTGGAACCACAGAAAAATTTCGCTATATCGACGTTCATTATACGGAGGTTCTACTGTACTCACTTTCATTTATCATTGATAAGGAAATTTGAATCATCCAGCATATGAAATCGAGTCCCCTTTCAGTAGGAAAAAAACCCAGAAAATAGCCTTATTTATTTGTGTAAAGTCAAATTGTGCAACTCGTACAACCTCCGAGCGATGAGGCAAGGAAGGGTAAAACTTGTGAGGGCGGTGACAAATAACGGTATAGGCAGTGTGGTTGGATAAACCAGGCGTTTAATTCGCAATAATTAAAATTAATTAACCAACAAATATTATTAATATGATTAATTTAAATTTAAATGAGTTCAGTCTCCTTTTAATGGGGAAAATCGTAAAATTAATAAAAACAAAAATTAATAATAAATAAAGGCACCAATTTTGAAAAACGATGAAGGAACTTGAAAAACACTAGCCAAACAAACATTAGAAAAACTAAAATTAGAAAATAAAGACAAAATTTATACTATAGATATAACAGCTATGTATGATGACATCCCAATCATACCAACTCTCAACATCATGAAAAATCAATTAAAAACAAAATTACCTTACACGAAAGTACTAAAAATCATACAATCCATAAATCTATGTTTCACCAACAATCAATTAAAATTTAATGAAAAAATTTATTCACAAATTGAAGGCTTACCCATGGGTAGCCCATTATCACCAATCCTTTCTAACATCTATTTAAATAACACGGAGCACAATTTACTAAACAAATCGCAACACAAACAACACATAAAAATATGGATGAGATGTGTAGATGACATCCTAGTCATAACAAACAAACCAATAGAACTATTAATACACCTATTAGAAGAACAATATCCTTTAAAATTTACACACAACAACATGACCAACAACCGTATCACATTTTTAGATATAAACATTATAAAAAATGAAAATAATCTAGATTTTGAGATATATGAAAAACCAACAAAAGGTAACAACATACCACAGCAACCCACACACCAAAAAATTAACACTATTAAACAATATTTACAAAGAAGAAAAAATCTTACATCCCCAAAATATATTCCTACAAATTTAAAAAAAACTTAAACTGAACCTAATAAAAAACAAATATCCAATAACTTTAATAGACAAAATTTTAATACAACAAACAATACAACAAAAACTATACCAATTCAACAAGAACAAAAAAAAAGATATTCAATACAATACAATAAGAAAACTTTCCACAAACAGAAAAAAATATTAGAACAAATACCAAACATAAAAATCATACCAAAAATAACAAATAACATTACTAAAACATTAATAACCACCACCAACCTAAAAACAACAATCAATCAAATTAATAGCACAAATATCGATTTCAAAGAAATATGTCAAAATAATAAAGAAAAATGGAACACTAGAAATATAATTTATCAAATACCATGTAAAAATTGTGAACATATCTACACAGGTCAAAATAAACGACAATTAGAAATAAGATTAAAAGAACACGAAAGAGCACATCGCCACAAAGACAAAAACAACCATTTAGTTAATCATTGTATCAAAGAAAACCACACACCAGATTGGAATAACACAAAAATCATTGGAAAAGAAGAAAATTATAAAAAAAGATTAATTAAAGAAACAATAAATAGCATTACAAATAACAAAAATTTAGCCAAGCCATCAATAGAGATAAACAATAAATGGACACTACTTTTAAACAACAATCACCCTAGTATACAATAGCCAACAATCATAACCAACAGTTACAACCAACTTAGCTTCATCACCTTTATATCAATTGTTAAATTCTTATTTCAACTGTTTTCACCATTCAAAAATTTCTAAGCCAACTGATGATGAGAAATATTCTTGAAAACGTTTTTTTATATAAATTTTATCCCAAATATTTGGATCACCCTCTTCAAAATTTCATCTGTATTTCAAAACCAACATTTCCTTCAAGATTATCGTTTTCCCCTATCAACATTATCTTCACAAGACTTCATCTACATCCTCAATAGACTGGGTTTATTTCTACTATCAACAACATATCTGCAATAGACTACATCCTTTGAGTTTTCTTCCATCTCACAAGTTGCTTCATCGTTTTTCAAGATTGGTGCCTTTATTTATTATTAATTTTTGTTTATATTAATTTTACGATTTACCTCATTAAAAGGAGACTGAACTCATTTAAATTTAAATTAATCATTTAAACTCCTTAGATCAATAATTCATATTATTAATATGCTTAAAACTTAGCAAGATCAAACGTAAGTGATAAGGGAGCCCCCTTATAAAGCAGTGAAGACTAACAATGTAATCTCAGTAGACACTGATCAAACTGGTTATATTGGCCTGTTCGCCTGCAGCCGCTACTGCACCCAAAAACGCTAAAGAATCCGAGAAATGCTGTAACCCCTTTATATCAAAACTTTCTGAGCGCCCCGCACTCAAACAACACTGCGTGCCTACTTCCCCAAATACGTTTCAAACAGGTGAGATAAGTGGGTTCAGCTGCATCACAAGCGACTGCCACACACGTTTCGGAACCTCTGCCTACTTCACAAGGGAAGGGGATCACATGTGCGGTCTCAGCTTAACATTAAAATTACACTCAGCCAGGCGATTAATGCTACGTGTTAAGACCCTCAGTGGTCAACGCCGCTGAATCGTTCTGACCTAAGCGATTGAGTTCAAGTTCGATCGGCGTAGCAGTGAATGTTCACTAAAAAAAAAAAATCAAAACACTACAAGGATTAAAGCCGCACACGGGCCGCTGGCTCGCTCAACAAAGCAAATGCAATTCCGCACCCGAGGCACCGAAAAAGTTAGCCGAGATGGGGAGAAACTGACGGAGACAGTGTCCGTCAAATTCTCAAGACGGAATTAAACAAGAAAATGGAAAATTTTCACCAATCTGCGACTGCAAGCTGTTTTCTCAACTTTGAAGACTTTTATTCCAAAAAGAAACATCACTTGTCGCCGACGGACAGAAGAACATCGTGAACTCCGAATGCCATGAGCGCGCGCTAAAAGTTCATTTCGCAACGCTCATGTCTCACATCTTGGGATTTGTTTTTTTTTTTAACAAAAATAATCAACAGAGAATAATCCACAGATTAAACTTCAGTGGACTATTAGTGAAAAAAACAACTTTGCGGCTGAACATGCCAGTTACTTTTACTGATGAAGTCGGAACAACATCGCCATTACGAGGTGTACATTTTTCGTTCTCGACTCTTCCTATGTTCTTCTCATCATCGTCACTCTTCAACTCGTGCGGGCCAACAATAAAATCCCTCAGTAAAACAACAGCTCTTATTGGAGGTTTTCTCCAAAAAAACTTCCCGCTACAACAAAGCCCCCCATACACAGATGATGAGAGCATTGTTACAGCAGCAACAAAAATCCATAAATCTCAATGCTCTTAACAACGCAATAAAAGTAAACACTTAACACTACCTTATAACAAAGCAACAATCGACCTTCACTGCAAAAGTGAATAGCCTCCTAGAGTGAAGAATAAATTTACAAAAAACATTTTTGAAAACAAATAGCCACAGGGACAAATAAACTCCAGGCGCACATCAACTCACCCAAAATGGGAGCACCTCCCCCATACGACACATAACATTGACCTATGGACACAAAATAACAAATAGACAAACCATAAAAGATATAATTTATTTAGTTTAAATAATAATGTTGCAATGATTTTAATATTTTTTAGATGAAGATGAAAATGAAGCAAATCCATTATGGCAAGAAATTATTGAGCCTGAAAAGGAATTCTTACATCAGGTAAAAATGGAATACAAATCTATTATAAATTATGATAAATGTTGAAAAACTTAATTGTCATTGACTGTGTGTAAAAATGTCAAGCCTATTATTATTATTAAATAAAAAAAAGAATTATTTTATATATACAGTCGGACCTCCCCAAAAAATTTGTTATATACCGTAAATATTCTACTATAACGCGAATTTTTTTGGCCTATAAAAGCATCTAAATTTGCTGGGTCGCGTTATACTAGAGGATAAAAATCAGCCCTCCGACGACTGCGGCCGATCGTCGATAATAACATCGATAATAACTTCTCCCAAACATTGATAAATAGGCCTACTTCCAAACTGCCTCGAACCAAAGCCTACAAGAAAGCTTATGTAGTGAAAAT
>JAHWFO010049061.1:310153-326331 GCA_023313115.1 Rhysida immarginata
AAATTGATGTACTGTTGTGTTTTTTTGTCGATGTGCGAGTGAGAAAGTTTTCCCTATCAATGTAGGGCTATAAACTTGCAAACTGCTTCAGACGAATTAAATTCAAATCTTCCAAAATTAAATTGAATTTTGGTGTAAAAATGCATGTAACTGAACTTTTAATTTCCCCCATTAAAATCATTTGGGTTACAAACAGGCACTATATGCTGATTCATTCCATAAAAACATGTAAAAAAAGAACTCTTCAGCCAATGACATTGCCACCCAATATACCACTTTGTGTTGATTGGTTAGTTTTGATTGACAATAGCACTGCAAGCACTATATAAACTCTGGCAATGTGAGTGTAAATCAGATTTTGAAGGTTTTTGAATATTAAATATCCAGACTATTTAAAAATAAAGATTTTTTTTCTGTATAAGTTTGTACATTTTATTTCTCGCGAGGAGTCAAAAATGGGGGTCGCGTTATACAAGAGGATAGGATTTTTGCCGATTTTTTTGGGCCGAAAAAGTGGAGTCACGTTATACAAGAGGTCGCGTTATAGTAGAATATTTACGGTACATAAACGTGTTTCATATACCGTAAATGCTCTACTATAATGCGACCCCTTGTATAATGCGACTCCACTTTTTCGGCCCAAAAAACCAGCAAAAATGCTATCCTCTTGTATAATGCGATCCCCATTTTTGACTCCTCGCGAGAAATAAAATATGCAATAATATACAGAAAAAATCTTTATTTTTAAATAATCTGGATCTTAAAAATGTAGAAATGCATTTAAGTGAACTTTCTTGTCTTTGTTCAAAATTGTATAAAGTTTCAATTCACCGAAATTCAATTCATTTTTGGGACATTTACCCCATTACCACACATTGACTTTATATCAATTTTCTTAATAAAAAAACAAGTAATCTTAAGTCAGTTTAATATTTTCACTGCATAAGCTTTCTTGTAGGCTTTGGTTCGAGGCAGTTTGTAAGTACAGTATAACGATCTTTGGAAGAAGTTAGTTTCATATTACGGTAGCTGTTGGCTACGAGAAATTCTAATAAAAAGTGAATTAATGTATTGTATAATGAACTGGAAATGTCATTGCAATGTAATTAATGTATAATACATGATAAATTCGTGTGAATATCATCAGCACAGAAGGGAATTTCGTCGAGGCAGTTTGGGTTGCAGCGCCTACAGTTCAAAAATGAAAGACTTTGCACCTTGCGGCTTTCACCACTTCCCAAAGAGGAAAGAGCACCTTAAGGGGCATGAGTTGCGTTCTGACGACGAGGTGAAACCTGCCGTTCGGTCTTGGTGTCAACAACAACCCCGGAATTCCTCTCCGACGGGTTCACCCGACTAGTCACGCGTTGGCGCAATGCTTGGAAAGGAATGGGGACTATGTCGAAAAGTGAATAGTGCATTACATAGAGGAGAAATGTGAGTATCAGATACAAAAAGAACAGATTAAAAGCACAACACTCTTTAACCACAACTAAAAAAGGCGTTAAACAAGAAAGAATGAAAAAAACAATACAACCTGTAAACGTCTTTCGAAAGCTTTGCTTTCATCTTCAGCAGACAAGGAGAACCTCATCGCTCTTGAGGTTCTCTTTGTCTGCTGAAGATAAAAGCAAAGCTTTCGAAAGACATTTACAGGTTGTATTGTTTTTTTCATTCTTTTTGTTTTATTTCTTGTTTAACGCCTTTTTTAGGTGTGGTTAAAGAGTGTTGTGCTTTTAATCTGTTCATTAGTACGATCCACATAAATACTTATTTTGTTTTAGATACAAAAAGAATTTTGAAAATCGGTTAAAAAATAAAAAAGTTACAGCCATGGAGGCATTACTTTTCAGCCCACCCTCTTATTTTATAGAGATAATTTGGTTATATCAACATTGTTATACGGAGGTTCTACTGTACATAATTCCCAAAAACTTTTAATAGTTAGAAATTAAAAATATTCAGTTATAAAAGCGGGTATAAATAAAAGAAACTATGAATATTACAGTATATACATAAGCTGAGATATTTTTTTCCAAAATAAGCTGAAGCGGCTTATACAGAAGTACATACGGGAATCACAGCCAATCTTATAAGTGAAAAAATTCTAGAACATTAGAAAGGCTTAAATCCTGAATAGTTTATATGCATACAAATTAAATTAAGATAAAAAATGAAAGGAAAAATTCTGTGACCTGGATTTGAACCAGAGACCATGAATGCATAGCTTTTTGCCTCTGTCATTTGAACCACAGACACTGTTACATGCAATACAAGGCTGCCTCCAAGTGTCTTAAACTGGAAGCCCAATACCCCTTGACTTGCACATCGGAAATTCCCCCCTTCTAACCCATCAGCAAGCTGATGTAAATTCACAATAAAGTTATGGTTGAAAACTGCAGCTTCAACATTAGATAATTAAATTAACATGAAAAATTCCATACGATCCGGACTCAAACCAAGGATCACAAGTATCTAGCTCGTATCGTAGCTTCTGCTAGTTGGGCCATTGTGGACACAAATACTACAAAGCAGTCAGTTAAACATTGCTGTGGTAAGGCAGCAACTGGTTTGCAGTCCCTGGTTGGAATCTTAACTTGGAATTTTCTCTTTAATTTTTCATCCTAATATAATTACGTAGCTTCAGTTTTCAACCATCACTTTATTCATAATACAGTAAACTCCCGATTATCCGTGTACGGAATATCCAGTTTGCAGATTATTCGTGCATGAGTTTAATTTATAAAAAAAATAATTATATGTACAATACCAATCACGAAATATTCCGCATCTCACTTGCACGGAGAGAATGATCAGTTAACTCTTCCAGTTATATTTCTCTAATAGCTAAAGCTCTGATGTTTCTAAAAACAGATTAATCTATTTTTGAGATATGGAGAAAGGTGCTACTACGAAAAGTTTCAGAGCCACTTTGTAAAGGGGTGTTTGGTGAATATTCTGCTGATTGAAAACTTTCTTCAAGTAGGTTGCATCGTAAAATTAATCTCGAAATTAATACACCTTGAAATAGATTGTATAAAAAAATCATTTGGAAAATGCTAGTTTTAAATCCACATGCCGATTAAAGGAACGACATTGTCACTCACTTTAACCAAGATGTGTTTGCATGTATGCTAGCGCCTTGGTTTGTGGGACGTGGACAATTTGAAACTCTCTACTACCTTATGAATTAAATTTCTTACAGTTCTCTATGAAACAAAAAAAGTGAATACGCTGTATAAAACTAGACTTTAAAATCGTCATCCTTTCGCTTGGATACAGAATCTATTGTTTTCCAAATCTTACAACGCGGACAACTGAACAAGTTCTAGGAGTGAGCAATCAATCAACATTTCCGATAGCGCAGTATTGAGGTGGGGAATATTTCGTGATCTGTATAGTTCATGTATATGTACAAAACGAAAACTCTTGCGATAGACTTTGGTTAAACGAAACCGATTGGACAGGCCTTCTATGACTGGTTTTAGTTAGGGCGCTTCTTCCGTGCCGGACGTTTCTTTTCGGAGAAGAAAACAGTAGGGAGTAATTTTATAACAAATCACGTAACTCTCCCACAAATACTTTTAGTGTAAAATCAAGTAAAATAAGATTTTTTGTTGGAGTAAATCGACCAGTGGGAATTCGAGTATAACGACATAATAGCTCTTAGAAAAATTCGAACTGATATTAAAAAATCATTAAAAGATTCCTGCAAACAAACCAGAATCACAGATTTTCTTAATAATAATGAGCATTAAACATGTTAAAATAATTGTCTTTCCTAGAAATGTGTAATATATGGTATTTTAGAAATAAATAATTATTGTTCAGATTATCCGTGCCGCCTCTCCCCACCATTAGCCCGGATAATCGGGGGTTTACTGTATGTATTTTTTAATAATATCAATAATATTAATAATAGTAATATATAATACCATAATTTTGTGAATTTACCCTGCACCTCTGTATACCCCGCACCCCGGTATACCCTGTGGGGTATCCAATATAAAGGACTCAAAAAAAGTTCGAAAAAATGATTTAAATCAGAAGATTAATAATATCACTGAATAAAGTAATATACATTTATTACTTCAAACACTGAATATCAATTCAAATGCATAAAATATTTATTGGCAGTTTAATTTATAATATACCGGGTGGGCAAGAAATAACATGAGGTGTTCAGAGCTCGCTAGCGGGAATTCTATTAGGCCAAATGCAGTACATTTTGGTGTATATACTTAGTGGAACATGCTGTTTCGATTTCTGCAAAAAAAAAAAAAGTATCAAAAGTCGCCATAGGGGGGCGCTTATTTCAAGAAACCTATGAATACCTAATTGTCAAATGAACAAATACCGTTGCATCTCCAACAAAAGTCTATTGCATCTCCAGGAAGCAATTGTTGAACAGGTGTGAGTGAGTTTATAGGGATAAAATGTCAATATCTTATGCGATATTTTCCTCACCGTCGAATATGGGATATCTGTTTGGCGTGCTATTGCGTGTGCACTGCTGGTACCCTGCACAGTAGTCGTCATCTGTTCCACAACAGCAGTTGCAACTTCTTCAACGTGTTGCTGCCTGATTCGTTTGCGTCGCCGGCCTGGTTGCACTCCTAGAGTTCCGGTAGATTCAAATCGTTCAATCATTTTCCGTAAGTTAGTTCTGCTCATCGGTCCTCTTCGTAACGTTTTCAATCGCCGGAATTCACGAAGAGCAGCACTTGCATTGTCGCTCTTCTGATAAAACAACTTGACTAATAACACCCGGTCAGGCAGAGTAAGCGTCATCGTCAGGCCATTCGTTCGTGAATGATGGGAAATCCTCAGCCTTGCCTTTTATTGTCATGATTGCTCAACACGGAACACGCTTATGCAAATGTATTCATTGATTTCTTGAAATAAGCGCCCCCTATGGCGACTTTTGGTACTTTTTTTTTTTTTTTTTTTTTTTTTTTTTTTTTTTTTTTTTTTTTTTGCAGAAATCGAAACTGCATGTTCCACTAAGTATATATACCAAAATGTACTGCATTTGGCCTAATAGAATTCCCACTAGCGAGCTCTGAACACCTCACATTATTTCTTGCCTACCCTGTACATCAGGAAAATATGGCTCTGATATATCAAGATGTCGATGTTGTAATGACACATCATTTATAGTATTAACTCTGTATTAATATGAAATCTTGATCCAAGTCGTTTTCCTGCTCTTATAAGGATTTAACTTGAAAGATGCCATATCTGCTACTTCTCTGTATACCAAACGAAAACGAGACAAATGAGCTAAAGAATATGACATTCTTGTCATTCAAGTAAAAAGCATGTTGTTTAACCCCGCACTCCCCTCCCCAGGATGTAAAAAAGTATATAACCCGAGGGGTATGTTTGCGAAAGTATGGTATATTCATATTGGGCTGTTGTATATTCAGATATAAATTAACAAAAACAATTTTGTTTTTCAGACTCATTTAGTTTGTAGAGTGCCCTCATATCCAAATCAGGCTGTAGTAGAGCCAGTAAAAGTACTGTTACTCGTACAAAGTGGTGGTAAGACTAGCGAACCTCATACATTCACCTACTTGCCTATTCAACAAGGTAATATATCTTATCACAGTTTATGCCCTCTCCTCCCAAAGAATCTTGCTGGCTGTATCACTCATTGGTTGGGGCAGATATCATTAATGCTAGCTGGTTAAAACGTTTAACCAGCATTAACGTTTCAAATTGTAAATTAAAGAGAGATTAATAAATGTTCATGTAAAAACAGGCCCCATAACAATGAGAAAATTGTTATCTTGCTTTTTGAAAAAAGGGGAATAACTTTTATTATCGAATATCGTTTTAAATTTGCATCTAGTTTGCCTAATTAAACGTTTTTATGAGGATAAAGAATAAAATCGTGAGTTTTATTAAGTTCAAATTGCTTAAATTGATTGAGTAGATTATTGCAATACAGATTTTTAAAAATAGCGAGATAACGAGCCAGTTTTTATGCTGTATGCATTGTGGGAGGTCAGGGGTTAACAAAGTATGTGAACATGTTGTATGCATTTATCAAGTTTTAAGGAAGTTGTATCTGCATAAAGTGAACCGTTTTAAACGTTAATGCTTGTTTAATTTAAATGAAATTTGTTTTTCTTTTTTGTTTTGTTTTTTGTTTTTTTTCTTTTTAGTTTTTTTTTTGTTTTTTTTTTTCTTCCAAAAAAAAATTTTTGGGAAACGTGTAGAATTTACTTTAAAGCTTGAAAATGATTACAGCATGTGAAATCTTGCAATATAATGAATCAAGAGTAGCATCATATCATAGTCACAGCTTTTAATAGTTTGATATATCTGGTATAAGACGTTTTTAGAGTTTCATTTTTTTGTGACTTCACATAAGCTCTCAATTCATTATGTTGCTTCCTATGTACACAATTGATGTAAAGTTTCTATAAAGCAAAGTTAATGTTTGGCAATGTCTACTTAGACGCATCTGTTCATGTTGCTTTATAGATTCTATGAAGTTTTGTCAGTGGTATGCCATTACTGACTATGTACTTTTCTTTCTGAAACTTACGATGTTTGTAAATGACTGTATTTGATGTTAAAAAAAAAAAAATTAATGGTGTACCTTTTGAAACCGCCTTATGTCAATATGCTCATTTATATTTTTAACAGTTTGTTTGGTATTATTTTTGATAACGATTTTAGATTAGAGTGAATATATTTTTTTGTTTTCTTTTCAATTTTTTTTTTTTTTTTTTTTTTTTTTTTTTTAAAAAATTTAAAAAATTTTACTATTTTAAGTTAATTCAGTTAGTTATTATTAGCAGAGTTCTTTTTATTTTATTTTTATTTATTTATTTATTTTATTTATTTATTAATTTATTTTTTTTTTTATTAGCATGAGCATAAGGCTTAAAGTTTTTTTTTATTTTTTTTTTTTTTTTTTTTTTTTTAAATTTTTTTTTAATTTTTTTTTTTTTTTTTTTTTTTTTCTTTTTTTTTTTATTATTTATTTATTTTTTTTTATTTTTCTTCCTTTTTTATTTTTCATTTTTTTAACGGAAAAAATATTTGTTTGGGGTATTTAAATGGTGGGGTCATATTACTATCCATGTTTATTCTCCCCCTAGTTTACAGGCTAACAGGCAGAGCTTTCGGGAAAATCATCAATGGGATAGGTGACTTGGTGATCTAGGTTAACAAGCCCTCGCTCAGGGCTGTTAGCTAGCTCGGGCCTCTCCCATCACGGTACATGTGCAAGGTTAACACTTGTTTCATGGTGACTACATTTCTTACTAAGCTTTCACTCGAGACCTATGCCTAAACTTGCATGTTGTTGCCATTTCAGCATATTCACAATGTGAATAATTATTTTTTTTTTTGTTGTCACTAAAAACATTGTTTTTACAAGATGTTTTTAACACAATACTTAGATTAACATGCTGATTGGGAAAGTTGTACATTTAGGTGCAGCAATAGAACACCCAGTGGCCGCAAAGGGTAGGCATAGGCTTAAATATTATTCTTCTGATAAATTTACAACAAAAAACGCACTTATAAATTCATTAAAATTCCAATTAAATATTAAATTTTTAAATTAATAGTTTTTTATTTATAGTATTTTTTTTAGTTTTACGTTTATTGTTATTTTATTATTTTAAAATGTGGATTTTTGTTAACTATTTATTTTTATAAAGTTAGATTTTCATGCATCATTTTGATTTGGCTATTCATAAAATAATAAAAAAAAATTATCATCATTACCTCATTATTAACCATAATTACCATCATCATTTCTTAGTTTGTTGACATTTGATCTCACAACAGTGATCATGTATATTTGAAAAGTTCCTAGTTTATATGAGAATTCAGAATGGTTGATTCTGTTATTTGTTCGTAACAAAAAAAAACTTTTTTTTTTTTTTCATTTTATTTTTCCTTTTAATTTTTATAGTAGCCAATAATTCTGAAATTGCCCAGTGCACAAGCAAAACTAGTCATACTGAAAGCAACACCCCTCCCCTTCTTCTTTTTTTTTGATGGATTATTTATCGTAAAAAACAATTACTTTTAGCAATTAGTATTGTTTTGCCATATATTTCATGAACAGGCAGTCAGTTAATCTAAAACAGTAGATTTCAAGTACTTTGAACTATTTGGCTGGGTATTTTGTTAATAAAAGGAATTTCCAGAGTGAGGATGCTTTCAATTTTAATGTAAAAATAGAAGAAAATTAGTAGTAAAGAAAATATCAGTATATAAAAAAATATAACTTTTATTCTTTAATACCTTTATACAAACTCAAATACTCTTTTAAAACTACAGTAAATCTCCTGTTCACGTATCCGTGTCAAATTTTTGGCTTACCTCCCTCTTCATATGATGGGAAATTCGTGTATCCGTGGTTTGTCCTGCTCTATTTACGTTATTTTAAATTTTTAAAATAAATAACAATCACCTTTAACTTGGAATCAACTGGCAATTTGACATCCCCCCCCCCCCCAATCCTCGTTTTCTCATAGTCCTGTTGTCCGCGAAATCTGTGTACTCTGGGTTTTTGAAAACCAAATCCTTGCAGATAACGAGGGATTATGGTACTTTAAATATACTGGCAATCATTAAATTTTAAATTAAATGGCAAGTGATTGCAATTGCTTACTTAGCTTTCACTTTTAATTATTTAAAAAATTCCTGGACTATTTGAATAGCAAATTTTAAAACTACAGTAGACTCTCTGTTATTGTATACGCTCAATCTAAAAAAATTGATATAAGACTTTTGTATCAAAAATTAATTTAAAATTTTTGTTTATCTTACTATTGTAATTACATACATAGTAATGTACGTAATGTATTAATTGAACACTGCCATTACATTAATGCAGCTGGTAATTGTCAGTTTTGTAACCCATTAATAGCAGATCTCTGTATTAGCCGAGATAGTCTCGGTCACAATTAACTCTGATAATTGTGACCCTACTATAGCTTTAAATAATTTTGGCTGATAAGTAGCACTTTTATACTGCTTGTGAATCAGTGTGCTGCATTTCAAAATGCCAAGATGAAATGCATATTATTATTATTATGCGTCCACTTGGACAAAGTCAAAAAATAGCATTTGTTTGGTATAATAAGACGTACTTAGTAAGGATCGAAAAGGAGTGCTGTTTGTGATTATTACATGTTTTTAAGTTCATTTCCAAATGGTCTGTCGATCTGTTAAAGGCATTTCATTCCATAATTTAAGGGAGTTATAAGGGAAATATTTCTCCCGAAATTTCGAGACAATAGCGGGAGGTTGGAACAATAACATTTTTGTCTGTCTTACAGCTGGTGCGCTTATGAGCCATTTTCTAATGAAGGACGCTGGATGATTATCATAATTTAATGCTCTCACAATTTCACATAGTTTTGCCTGTACTATTACTGATTCACACGTAAAAAATTTGGCATCATTGCATATTTTCGTAATTGAGTGATCACCATATATGTTTAGTGCAGTGCGTAAAATATTATTGTAAGTGACTTTAAGTCTTCCCAAAATGAATTTGTGAGATGGCCCATATGGGCAAACCATATGCTATCTTCGGAATAATTTTAGTCTTCAGTAAAGTAAACATTTCCTTTTTGTGGAGAATTGGCCGTAATTTCTTAACCAAGAAATGTAACTTATTAAGTTTACAAATTAAGTTTTCGATATGAGCAAAAAAATTTAGATGATTATCAAGTGTGGTCCATAAAAACTTTAAAGTATTTAACTGATTAGGTTTCTTAGCGATAATCAATATTTTAGTTTTGTCCTTGTTGATTGCCATACCTCTTCGTTTAAACCATAATTGTAGCATATCTATGTCGTTATTTATATGCTGATTCAGTTGTAATTCCGAAGTTTGATCATAAGTTCTTGTTAAAATTAGGTCGTCCACGAAGGCTTTCAAGTTGAAATTCAATGGAAGTTTAGCTAGAGGGGCTAACAATGTTGTAAACAGAACGTTGCTAATAGAAGAACCTTGAGGTATCCCCTGTGTGGAAGGCTGCTGAAAATTTTGATTATTAATGCTTAAACAGCTACTTCGATTATTGAAAAGGTCTCGAACTAAGTTTAGCATTTTGCCATTTATGCCGTAAGCTTCTAACTCTACATATCTTGATATCGTATTGAAGGCTTTGGCGATATCTATCATTACGATTACAAAAGTTTTATGTTGATCAAAGGCTTCTACTGCTTCTATCATTATAGCTAGCACTAAGTCTTGTGGAGAGTTGTTTGGTGTTTGTATTGGCACCATACAAGCATCAGGCCAAATAGATGAATATATCATTGAAGATCCTCACATAAGGACTTCAGCACTGTTTCAAACCGGTTGCTTTTAGTAGCACTTTCACCACATAATTTTAAAATTAACTTGTTCTGTTGTGGATTTGTGTTTTATTTCATTGGTGCTGTTCCTAAGGTTCTGTGAATCCTAGATAGCTCATAGTCTCCTCATTTTGCAGATCCTCTTTCGTGTCTTAATTTTTTTTTTTTGATGGACTAATTGGTTAATATTTGTTTTCCTCTTTTAATGTGGCAGACATAACAGTTTTACAAATACAAAATGAATTGACTTCCATTTTGCAATCAAAGATTCCAAAACTCTATCATGTTTTATTCTCTAAACAAGAATATTGTTGTAGAACTTAAAATTATAAAAAAATGAGAGCAGTATATGAACAAATTATCATAGTTTTTGTTGAAGCATCTAGGATTTTTGAACATGAGATTGTATATACGAGGGGCGATTGATAAATAAGGTCTCCATGGCTGTAACTTTTTTATTTGTTAACCGATTTTCAAAATTCTTTTTGTATGTTATACTCCCATTTGTCCTCTATGTAAAGCACTATTTACTTTTCGACATAGTCCCCATTCCTTTCCAAGCATTGCGCCAACGCGTGACTAGTTGGGTGAACCCGTCGGAGAGGAATTCCGGAGTTGTTGTCGACACCAGGATTGAATGGCAGGGTTTACCTCGCCATCAGAGCCAACTCATTGTCCCTTAAGGGGCTCTTTCTTCTTTGGGAAGTGGTGAAAGTCGCAATGTGCAAAGTCTTTCATTTTTGAACTGCAATTTCTCATCTTTGAACTGTAGGCGCTGCAACGCCTCTGGTGTGTGGTGACTCGTGTGCGGGCGGACGTTATTGTACTCCAGAAGAGGGTCCAAAATGTGTGGAAAGGGATGGGCAATTTGGCGCAATGCGTGGAAAGGGATGGGGACTATGTCGAAAAATGAATAGTGCATTACATAGAGGACAAATGTGAGTTTAAGATACAAAAAGAATTTTGAAAATCGGTTAACAAATAACGTTACAGCCATGGAGACCTTATTTATCAACCGCCCCTTGTATATTAGCAATTACTATGTCCAAAAAGAAATCTGTAAAGAAGGAAAAAAGGTAATTGACTATTTTTTCCCCCCATGGTTCTTGAAATGCCCTTTGCAATGATGAATTTCTTTTATTTTTTTTCATGTTCTACCAGAGTTCAGAAAAAAATAATACAGAATTTATTTTACCGTCTCTTCTCTCCTTAATAGCTTGCTTATTATAGAGATAGAGCCAATTTAAACTGTTAGTGACAGGCCAAAATTTCTATGAATGCAGGTTCACAATGAATTGAAATCGCAGCATGTTCTGATTACAATAGTGTTATTCTTTTAATATAGCAAAATGGCAGAAAACTCAATCAGTAGAACTTGGATATTACGAACTCGGTTAATACGAAAACTTGCTTAATACGAAATTTTTTTTGTGTCCCAATCCCAAATGACTATTTTTCTTGTTAAATTCCCCTAATATTACGAATGGTTTTGAGTTGCAAACTCGGATGTTCCAAAAAAAATGTATGCAAAATTACCCCCAAAATTACCTAAAAACATTTTTTTTTTTTTTTTTTTTTTTCAATTCTTGAAACAATTTTAACCACTCCTATTGATAAAACTTAGGCTTACAGAGAGAAACTCTTGAAATTAATTTTAAAGACTTTGTTTTGATAGCGATTTAATAATGGCGGAGCCATTAACAGATGAAACATTATAGAGCAGATCTGCGAAAACCAAGATTCGAGGAGAGTGACCAGGAGCAAGAAGCTCTCTTTTATCGAGAGAGTTTAACGATCTTTCCAGCAAATTAAAAACTTTATTTCTCACTGAAAGCGAAGTTACCAATGAAGAATTTAATTTGTAATTCAAAGTTAACGACTTTATTAATAGGAAAATCACTAAACGTCATAAAAAACAGACGTCAATTTTAGAATGGTTTCGTTCATCAACTGATTAATAAATTTAATGTTCTGTACTGTTATTAGGCTCTGCAAGTACTGTACAATCAAGCAATGTAATTTATCAGCAAAAAAGGTGTACATGTTTCCATTTTTTTTTTCCTCTTCCTGGTTAATACAAAACTCTGCTATTATGAAAAAAATTTTTGTTCCCCAGCCGATTTGTAATATCAGATTTCTACTGTAATTGTTTGTTGATCTAAGTAATTGATCTAAAAAACACATTATGTTTTGTATCAATTTACATTTTAATGATTTGTATGAATCATGATCATTATTTTACTCATCTCAAAACATTTGAGATTATGGTTTTTGGACATTATTTATGTTGAATTGAAAACACTGGAGCATCAATTTCTAGATTTACCCGAGATGCTATGCAATATAAATGTTTTCAAAAAAGTGTGCATGTCCTTATAACAAACTAACTAGAATGAATTAAAAGGATTTTTAATTATCATTTATTTTATACAATCATATTCTTAAATGTTACCATGTTTTAAGAATTTACAAATTTAAAGGGCCATACTATCATTAGCTGAGTTTGTTGAGAGTACTTAAGTGCACACTCAAGTGAAGATGTTAAGTGCATTCATACTTGAGTCAATTTAGCAGATGTTACTGTTGATGCTTTCGTATGTAGTGAGTTTAGTAAACAAGATATGATTTGCATTGCTACGGCTACAACAGGCACGCAAGTAAAAATTAATGCCACATGCACTGAGTGGCCAAAAGTCACGGGAAGGGTTGTCCCATTTGAAGATGTGCCGTGTATGACTCCCGAATGTTGCGGCTAGAGGTGCTTGTGTAGACACTATACCTGGGTAGTCTTGTTAGAGACAGGTGTGTAGTAAACATGGCAGCATGTTGCGAGTTAATCAACTTTGAACGTGGGATAATGATCAGTGCAAGACACATGGAGATTACACAAGAATTCGTGTTTCTGAGGTCAACAGTGTCTAAGGTAGATCTTCAGTATCGCAGAGACAATGTTTCGACATGTAAACCACCGCACAGGATGGCTGCAAGTGTTTGACGAACGGACGTCCATCACCTCAGCAGTACCATATGGGGGCGATTGACTGCTACTGTGAGTCAGATCACTGCCAATTTGAATGTGGGATGTCAGAAGTCCATTTCTACCAGGAATGCACAAAGACAAATGCGCCATATAGGCTTTTGCAGCTGACAACCGGCTCGTGTCCCTTTGCTGACACCTCAACACAGCTCAACAATTTGCATGGGCCCACGAACATCGTCACTGGACCACGGAACAGTGGCAGCATATATCATGGTCAGGTGAATCCCGGTTTCAGATGTACACGTGAGCTGATGGGCACGTGAGAGTGTGGTGTATGCCCCCAGGAAGCTATGGATCCTGCGTGTCAGCAAGGTTCTGTTCAGGCAGGAGGTCATTTATGGTCTGGGCTGTGTGCACTTGGTCGCAATTAGATTCACATTATGTGGACATTCTTTCAAACCATCTGCATCCCTTTCTGGCATTTGAGTCGCTATTAACATCACATCCATTGCTTTCCCATGACTTTTGGCCACCCAGTTTATTATAAGATTGGAACATGTGCTGGTAATCGTGTCACTGAAATTACTAACAAAAAGGAGAAGGTTTTTGATACCTATATTAAAGATTTAGTTAGTATACATTATTATCGATGTATTATGCTTAGCCCTCTTAGCCCACTTTTTTGAATTGAATGCACTGAAAACTTAGTGATATGGCCCCAAGTATTTGATATTAAACAAGTATGAATCTTGTTCAGTCAAATGATTTAATCCGCAATATCGTTTATTTAACTGTTGTTAATGATGAAAGAAATTGACAGAATGGAGACCCTTTTCAACAACGTACTAGTTAGGATTCATGCTGTGAGGGGAGAAATGGAGAGAAGATAGAGCCCCCACACTTAACTGATTGCATTACACACGGAGTCATATTACAAGAGTTCTTTTATTCATTTGCTGTTCTGCGGAGGTTTGATATAAGGTGAAATAACTGATCACCTTTTGATTGATGCACTTTTCTTTCTATCATCCTCGCTTTTTATCTCCTCTTGATGTCATTTAACAAACTGACGCATGCGGTGACTCGCATATTTAAATATTCATGATCAGCTGTTGAGTGATCACGTTTCCAAACTGTTTCTCATCATCATCATCATCATCATCATTGCCATCTTTATTATTATTATTATTGTTATTATTATTATTGCTATTCACATCGTCATTATTCTTGAATATTATTATTTTTCATTGTTAATTTAACTATAACGAAAAATCCAAACGCTTCTAAATTTCTTATTAAAAATTGTTTTAACAATACCTTAATAAGAAATGTTAGCTAAAGACCTGTTTAAGTAAAATGGCTGATTTGAATGTCTAAACACTTGGTTGCTTTACAGTTTAAGAAATAGACGCCTGGTTATAAATATCAACAGCTTAGTCCAAGCTTTCCATTTTCAGCTTCCTGTTTCAAGTAGGTGAATGGACGTGGAGTCAGAAGTCACACAAACAACAAATTATACTCGTCATTATACCTCTGTGCATGCGGTATTTTTTTATGTTATTAGGTGTGGGTAATAGACAGTGACATGTGATATTTTATTTATTGGATCACTCTAATGCACTTTTTTTTTTCTTTATAATTTACCTAAAATGCTTATCTTAAACGCTAGGATGATTTGTACATGGAAAGTTTTAGACGTGGTTTCTGTTAATGATATATTTTGACGATTTTTTACCATTGTTCACCCATCACAGAGGTATAATAAACTATTAGCCATTCTATTGCATTAAAAAGGGGTGAAATAAACAAAAAGTGGAATTATTTTTTTTTTTATGTAGACAAAATGCAGACTTGCATCTTAATTTTATTATAATATTTCTAAAATTTAAAGAGATGGCATTGGTTATTTCCATTTAATGAAAAAGTGATAAAATATAAAAATTATTACATATACGAGTGGCAATAGTTACTAATAATTTCACACCAATACATATTTTTTGTTCTCCACACATAACAATGTGAAAAAATCTTCCGTTACCTGTAAAATTAACATTACTTTCATTTTGCTCCAGGAATTGCAGTTGAACAATTAGGAAAGCTGCAGCAAAATTCTCATACTGTTACAGGTTAGTACGAAAATTTACGTTGCGTTTTCTTTACCATATTTTCCAGACTATAAGTCGCTCGTTTATGCTCGTATAAGTCATGGTAGCTAAACTTCAAGCAAAATCAAGACAAAAAAAAAAATTGGCTTAGTCTGGAAAATTTGGTAAATTTTATTTTCTGTCATAAATTTTTTATGAAGCAGCTTTTAATAATGATGTACACAATCAAGCCACATTATTATTATGACCACTAAATTCGAATAACAGCTGGGTGTAGCAATGACTGCAGCTAAAAGTGTAGGAGAGAGTCAACAAGATGCTGGAAGCTGTCCATTTGTGGTTATGAGTGATAATAAGATCACGGAACAGTATGCTTTTAGTCTCCACCCATCTTGCTCAGTCTACCAGGCAGAAGTGCAAGCTATTTTTGAGGCCCTTGTTTGGCTGAAGGGGAGTGGTTTAGGTAGTGGTTCTCTGATCACTCTGTTCTCAGATTCTGAATCTGCATTGACTGGGAACAAACCTTTAACACAACAGGTGCATATGACTCTTCTTCTTTTTCAGGAACTGTCTGATAGACTGAATGTTAGGCTAGCCTGGGAATGAACTGGCTGGCCGGGTGGCAAAAAAAGGGAGCTATGGCTTCTCCAAGCACTGTTAAATTTGAAATGTTACCCCCTGTTAGTAATTTAAATTTAAATGAGTTCAGTCTCCTTTTAATGGGGAAAATCGTAAAATTAATAAAA
>JAHWFO010049061.1:326731-341804 GCA_023313115.1 Rhysida immarginata
GTTTCTTAATACAGTACAGATAGTGGTTTATAAAGAATAATAATAGGGTTGATGATTTCAAACGAACTTCGATCTGACGAATTTTTAACGAAATTAGCAAATAATACTTAAGATACTTGCATATTACAGTACATTATGCAGTATATACAATATACAGTACATTAATTCCCTTTTTTTTCTTAATTTTTCGTCTCCAAAAGCTAATGCAAAAGTGAATTCTCAAAAACAAGATGGCGACGCCATATCTCCTAAAATTGTCCAAGATTGATTTTTAAAGTTCAAATGAATATTTATTGGAGTACTTAATGCATGAATACATAATATATACTGTTATAATTTCAAAAAATGAACATACAATAAAAATTCATGTAAACTACTGTCTTTTTGCCTTTTTCAAAATGAAATGACCTTTTATTATTTTTTTTAATAAACCACCATCTGTACTGTATTAAGAAATCTTTTGAAGAATCATGTGATAATGACTCTGAATTCTAAATTTTTTTTTTTATTGTATAGATCCAGGTCATACATTTTTCAAATTATAAAAAACAGAGATTTTATGAACTGATGAAAATAGGAAAGAAAATTCCACAGCCTGGATCTCTTTCCTATTTCAATCAATAATTTAAACATCTGTGGTTTGGCATGTAAAAATCCTCATAGACCATTCTTTATGTACTGTTATGAAACTTTGTTAAAAGCTTAATATTAAAGCTTATTATTTACGTGAAGACATTTGCTTTCCTTTATATTGTTTTTGCCAACAATTCTTTACTACATAATTGATACGAAAAACTTTGTGAAATAAGTGGAACTTTTGTATTTATAAAATATAGTATTTTTAATATTAAATAATAATAAAAATAATTTTATTTCTGAATGCAGTATACAATGTGTTGTTTATTTAAAATATCTTTGATTCCTAAATAACTTTAATTTATATTTACTTTATGAAGCTGTATCTTTATATTTTCTTGTAATTAAAATATCCTGTTTCTATAAAAATCATAAATCATGAAGATATCTTTACTATCATGACTGCATTTCTATTGGCTCATGTTTCCTGGCTTCTAATAACAACCAATCACAGCCCTTCTGGGGCTCATAGTTTACTTATATAAAGAGATGCTAGGTTGCTTTCATTTATGATCTTCAGACCTTCCAAAATGTTACCCTCCGGTCCATTGCTCAACTAGACAGAAGAGTTGCCAACAATCTATCTATGAAGATCTGGGGATGACCCACATTGGTTCCTATGTTCAAACACTTCTCAGGAACATGCTGCCCAAGATGGAACATCATGAAAATATCCTGGTTGCTGGTATCCTGGACCACTCACTCACTATCAGGGGTTCCCTCAGATTTCAAAGACCCCGTCATATCTTGGATGTCAATTTCGAAAACATTAACAAGGCCGAGTTCCCCAACTACTGGATCTGCTAGATCCTAGTTTTTCGGACTCGCTATTCGTCAATCCACAATCCGATTCTCGTCCCTACCGTGAAGGGGCTCTTTTCTGGATGACTTAAAGAGGTTCATCAGGCTTCTTTCCTACTTCAGTGAACCTCATTTGGTTTACTTTTTGGGCGAGCGTGTAAAGTGAGCTAAAGGCTCCTGGACCACTCGTACTACTTTTTCACTACACTGATCGATTGTTGCTTTCATTTATCAGTTGCTTACTTCAATCTTCTGGATTCATCTGCTAACTTTTGTGTTGAATTTCCTGCTCCATTTTTCTTTTCCTGCAAAATAAACTCTTCTTCCATTTCTCATTTTTTATGTCTTGGAAGTTTTTATACTGCCAATGCAATTTTTATGAATTTTAATTGAGTTTCCTGTTTGAAATAATTAATTATACTTATTAATTATCTGCTTTATGTAATGTTAACTCGAAGTGTTTTTGAGCCCTGCATATTGGATACCCCGCGGGGTATACAGGGGTGCGGGGTTTCCAAAACATTTTTTACATAAAATTGGAATTTCACGGGGTATCTAGGGGTGCGGGATATATTTGCGAAAATACGGTACTATTTTTAACAATGCATAACAATCAAATATTGTTTAGGCTTTTTATTGATTGTAATCCAATAAGTCCATCCAGGGCCTGTATGGCCTGAGGCCGACGAGTTGGGCCCCTGGATTAACGACTGCTGTATGATGGTCACAGCAGCTGGGGGGGGGGGGGGGGGAAGTTTATGAATCACAGATGGTTACCCATCCAATGACTAGCCGTACCTGATGTTGCTTCTTCTGAAGTTGTGTTTCAGTGAAAGCCCACCAGGCCTCCCCCCAATGTACATGTATAATAGTTTAAAATATTTTGATCCAAATGGTCTTACGTTAGGAAGATAAGATGAAAAATTTAATGAATTAACTATGAAGATTGTGTAGTTTATTAAAATGAAAGATTTTTCCAGCAAATCAAATTAGTGAACAATGTAACAGATTATAATAGAGTTTAAAAAAAAAAATCAAACTTATTGGGCTCCTAAAAGATAGATAAATGTTGAATAGCACCCATTCTTTAGAACGATTGCAGAAGAAGATAGGGTAGATTTTATAGCCATGAGGAAATGCAGTATCTAAAAATGAAATTCAAAATAAATGATGAATCAGGAAGTTATGTTCCTACATCATGAGAGTTGAATTGCCAAGAAATGAGACTGCACTGCTTCTGATCAGATGAGGTTAAACATGATCATTAATAACTTCAAGGATTATATCAAATTGAACAAAAGTTGAACAACCAGATTGATGATGATTAGAATTTAATTTAAACAATTTTCTGCATATAAATATTTCTTATAACTAGGCTACATCAAAGTAAATTTTGAAATGGATCAGCTGTTTGATTAAAATCATGGATTGTTGCTTTTCATTCAGTTCTCTCTTTTTCTCTCCTTTGCATTTACATGTTTGGTTTTACTTTTCTTTTTCCTGGTTATGGTTTAAGGTTGAAATATGTTATCTTCATTAACAAACTGTGTTAATAGTAGGACTGAATTACACCTTTGTTGCATTTATACTCTTAACAATCCATTGCCAAAATGTACTAACAAGGGAATCCCACATAGCCTATCCGCTTTAACAATGGAGTCTTTGTATGGTTATGTTTGCTCAAATTTTTTCGTTTTCACGGTTTATTTTGAAAGAAACAAAATGTTGCACTCTTATTTTGCAAGCATCTATAGTAGCTTCAGATGAGTAACATATTTCAATATGGTGGAAGTGTGTGACATACATGTTCAAGGGATTCCCTTGTAAGTGGGATAGGAATGTGAAACAGCTAGATTTGCAAGTTATTATTTCTCAACATAATTCTTGCTGTTGTTAATGCTTTTTGTCCCATTGATGTTCTAGTCCTTCCTCATTTCCTCAGTTAGAAAACTGGGCTTTGCAGGCTGAGCCAGTTTTGCACTTCACTTTCAACCTCCTGGTCATTTGCTTTTTTCTGAGCGATTTCCATCTCTTTGGTCCACTCAAAAACCATCTTGGCTGCCAGCATTTTGCAAATAACAAACAGATTGAAAGTGAAGTGCAAAACTGGCTCGCCAACAAAGCTGAGTTTTCTATTGAGAAAGTATGGAAGGACTAGAACTCAATAGGACAAAATGCATTAACAACAGGGGGAATTATGCTGAGAAATAAAAAGATAATAACTTGCAAATCTAGCTGCGTTTCACGCACCTATCCCACTTAGCATATTTTAAATCGCCATTTGTGAGTAAAGGTACGTTCACAAAGATGCGGTACATGCGGAAGCAAGAATGCGATGCGTCACTCCCTCTCCTATTCACAAACGAGCAGCAATTCAAGCTTTCCGCATGACGTTTCAAAATACTGCCACTAGGGGTAGTGCTGCACAGAAAAGTAAACATCCGGTTTCCATTATTGGCAAGTTTTTACGATGAACGTGTTTGTTGTTTTATTAGGTGTCGGATATTTCTGTCAAATGTTATTTCATCGGATA
The DNA here is from genome assembly GCA_023313115.1 of Rhysida immarginata. Lineage (NCBI taxonomy): Eukaryota > Metazoa > Arthropoda > Chilopoda > Scolopendromorpha > Scolopendridae > Rhysida > Rhysida immarginata. The sequence goes on from JAHWFO010049061.1 coordinate 330,702, forward strand.
TAGATGAAGATATACTTAGCTTTATATCAGCGTCGGAGCACTTCCCACTCCTTCCAATGCTTCCATTTTGGTGCTCTCAAGAAGATTACCGCTGATTGGTAGAAAGAATACACGTGACAACCTTGGCGCATGTATCGCATAGGAAAAAGTTGACCTCAAACGATCTTGGATCCGGCTTAGAAGCTGGAGATGCGGAATGAATCTGATTGGCTACCACACTGCCGCTTCCGCACGTATCCACATGTACCGAGTCTTTGTGAACACACCTTTACCTTCCGGGACTCAAGAGAAGACCTCTGAGTTGCACAATTCCACCACTACACGGCAGAAACGTTTGGGTGAGTTCATTTCTAAAAAGGTTGGATAGGGATATTGCAGTTGGGATCATATTTTTCTCTGGCAATTGTTGTCTAAAGCATGCGTGCAACAAAAACAACGCAGACACGAAGAGAGACAACATGCGATGCAGAAGAAAAATATGACGACAATTGCAATATCCCTGTCCAACCTTTTTAGAAATGAACTCACCCAAACGTTTCTGCTGTGTAGTTTGGAATTTTGCAACTCGGAGGTCTTCTCTGGAGTCCCGGACAGTACTTACTAACTACCCCTCAAAGATAAGTTAAATATAAACAAATTTAAACTACACTAATGAACAGGATAGTCTTGTAGTAGAAGAAAAATTGTTAAGAGCAAATATTTAAAGTAATTTAATTTAATGAATTAAAAACACAAACTTCAGAATTAATTGAATAATTCTTACAATAGGTAACATTGATGCTGGAAACAATTTCTCCTGCCCTAATTTAGTTCCAACCATCATCCAAATCCCAGGAATGTCCAGTGCTAATGGCATGGCTGCCCTTGTCCTATCCCAGCCATCTTCTGGTATAATAACCTTACCCACAGGCAACGGAACTGATGTAAACAATTCAATGCCATCTCATCCTGTGAATAAGATGCCGAAAAATTTCCCCAAAATTTCATCTCGAATTTCATCTCGTGGTAAGTTAAAAGAATAAAAAAAAATTACTTTTCCAAATGTTTTCAGAGAACACACATGCAACATCTGTAAATTAATTTGAATTTTAAATTTAAACAAATCCCTGATTCCGGTGTAACGTGAACAACCCATTTTTCGTCACCAGTGACAATTTGGCTTAAAAACTTATCCCCTTTGACACAGTATCTCTCGAGCAAAGTCAAAGCACTGGCTAAATGATTGGTTAGCAAATCAGGCAGCCGATCGATTTCTATGAGGATGGAATTCAGCAACTAATCATACAATACGATAAGATAGAAATAATTGTGAAAATAAATTAAGGTCCAGGCTTTCACATAAAAATTAAGGGTTAAAAAGGATTGTCTTTTTTTTTTTCTTTTTACAGTAAACTCCGTATAATTCAAATCCAAACGGACCAAGAAAAAAAATTCAAATTAGGCAAAAATTCGAATTTTACCCTATTGGTCATACTTATACACAGCAGCCAAAAAAAAAACCGCCCAAAATAATTCCTTACAAATTATATAAATCTATGGTACATTGTAGTAAATTGTACAGTATTTTGTGTTTCAATAAAATAAAAAATAATTACATACTGGCAAGATTTTAAGCTATCGAAATGAAGAACAAAGTTAATTGAGAGAGAAGATAAACCTAAAAACTGTGAAAGCTACTTACAATTTCGAGGTCTTCAAAAATATTTACGCCTGGTCACCCTTGCGTGTGCTGCTGGAGTCCTTTTGATACTCAGCATAACCCCTAATTTATCTGCTTATATACAGGGTGAATACAAAAGTCTGAACCCCCGTTTTTTTTTTTTTTGAACCGAAGCAGATATGTCAATTTTGATGAATCCAATGAATAGGAAGTTGAGGGTGGCCTATCCTATGGTGCACTTTTCATCATCGCAAATATGCAAATTAGGACACATTCAAAATTTATCTCAAAAACCGTAAGGGATAGAGAAAAAAACCCAATTGCAAACTTGTTCAGCATAAAAAAACAAACAAAACAAAAAAAAATCATCCAAATCCGACCAACCAATCGCCCACAATCACGTGGTGAACTGTTTGTAGCTTACAAACAGTCACACTGTACAAGGAAAAGTGAAAGTTGATATTTCCACCATGTAAAGCATGCAAATCAAAAAATTAACATAAATTACCATATTCACATTCACTTTCATGCAGAAAAGCAAATAAAAGGCATGTTTTGGCGTCAGTTAGGTTCCGTGCCCAATTGTGTTACGGTGATTGTGGTGTCAGTTCACCACGTGATTGTGGGTGATTGGTTGGTCGGATTTGGATGATTTTTTTTTTTGTTTTGTTTGTTTTTTTATGCTGAACAAGTTTGCAATTGGGTTTTTTTCTCTATCCCTTACGGTTTTTGAGATAAATTTTGAATGTGTCCTAATTTGCATATTTGGGATGATGAAAAGTGCACCATGGGATAGGCCACCCACAATTTCCTACTCATTGGATTCATCGAAATTGACATATCTGCTTCGGTTCAAAAAATAAAAGAGGGGTTCAGACTTTTTTATTCACCCTGCATACTTAAAGCACCAATGGAAAGCTAGCGCCAAATCTCGAAAGCAGATTGGCTACTGGATAATCCAGTAGAAGAGCAATCAGCCAATTATGTCTTTAGTATCACAGTGCTTGTTCAGATCAATCTGGGAATTAGTCACAAATTATTTTCGGAGTAACTATGACGTTCGAAGTAGGCGATGAAAAATACATTAGTGTGTATGAAATGTACTTGATGATTGATTCGAATTGGGCGATAATTCGAATTATGCAGTAATATTTTAAAGTAAATGTAAAGGATATTAAACGTTCCTTGCAATTTATATGAATTAAGAGATAATTCGAATTTAGCGGACTCGATTTACACGGAGATTACAATCTATATTAAGCTTACCAGATTTTTTGTATGCCAAGTACGGACACAGAGACTTAACAGCAAGCACAGGCATAGCAGAGGGGGGCGGGGTAGACAAAGAAGATGATATTGCGCATGATTTTTAAATATTTAATATCTGTACATCATTTTGTTACAAAACAAACTATTATTGTGAATATTTTGCAGATCCATGAATAGCTTTTTTAACAACCTGTCATTCTCAAAAAGCATATATAGAATTGAAAACATGTTAGATCAATGTTACACAGAACAATCAAAATATCTCTCGAAGTGCTCACTTTCAGCTGCGATTTCGCAGGTGTCCAAACATTGTTTATCTGAGAGAAAGCTCTTTCCACAGGTTCATTTATGCCAGGAAAGTTGAATGAAAATTCGAGCAATATTAAGGTGAAAAGGTGATTAAATATCGTCATGCAAATGCAACAGTTTTCATGGCATGTGCACTGCTTAAGTTAAGGCTTAAGCTAATGATGAATAAGTAATTACTTAACGAGGAATGTTCCGCACGATGATGCTGAACGGCTGAAGTTATTGTGCTGACTTCTGTAGAAAATATGGACAAGACGAACAACTAGTGGAAAGTACGGACAAATACGGATGCAAAAATTAGTACGGACAAGGGGGTTGAAAATACAAACTGTCTGTACTAAATACGGACGTCTGGTAAGCTTAACTATATATCAAAATGGTGTTTATTTAAAAACACACTACGTACATGGTAACAAAAAATATATAATTCATTATACCTCCCAAAACTAGAGGGTAATATGTATACATTCACACCCATCCAGTAGATGCCTAAGAGGGTTGCTGGTCTGTTTTCTGAAAAAGGAGGCCCTCCAAGTGATGAATAGATGCAAAATGGGCATGCACAAGTAAAATATTGAAAATACAGTGACTACTTAGCAAGCAAAAAGTAATTAAGGGTGTGCTCAGAATGTCTTTCACCAATCCCACACCACATTTGAGACTTGAGCATGATGTTGGATGGAGTTCCCAATAGGGTTGTCATTATTACCGGATTTCGTATTAGCGGTAGTACTGAACACGTAAATCTCCATTACCAGTATTACTGGAATACCGGTGATAAAATATTTTGAGAAATACAACTTGAAATAAAATTACTACTATTAATACAATAAAAATCTTTAATATATTTTAATTTTGTTACATAAATCCATTGCATTTTATAATTAATGTGTATTGCAAGTTTTGAACATTAAAAAAACTCGTAAGAAACAAGCCCTGAATAGTGAGGCAGAAAAACTAAGCAGTAGCAAATTTTCGTAACCAGATGAAAGTGCCTCTTTTGTTGCAGCTGAAAGTGCCATATATTTGCTTCGGTCATGGAAGCAGCTACAGTCAATTGTCGTTTGCTGCTCCAGGTGATTGCTCCACCAGAGTAAAAGGTAAAGAGTTCAGGAAGCATTCTTTTGCTGAAAAACCGGCCAGCCTGTATTAAGTGCCTGGGGGTTCGCTTAATTTTTGCAAATAAGCGCCCGGGCGCCTAATACAGTATTTACGGTGATTACTGTACTTATTATTCAATACAAAATGCAAGATCCTAATTTGCATGGCTTGAGGTTGCCATGCTTTTAAACAATTTAGGAGCCCTTGTTATCAAAAAATCACAGAGCCTGGGCTTGTTTGAATGAAAACCGATCATTTTAATCCCGTGATTTCAAAAACCCGGGTTTTACTTTTTAGACACGCCCATAGAAGGCAATGCTAAAGAGACTGTCTTAAATAGAGTACAGTCGTAATAAAATTCGTTGCAAATAATAAAAAATAAAAAAAAAATATCATAATTTATAATAAAATTGCCAGATCTTTATATAGCTTGATGATGAAGAGAGATGATGCGCTTCGGTTGACGTCACGTTAGCGTCAAATCACCACTCTTAAAATTGGCACTGTTGTATCAGCGTTGCCAACTCAAAAAATATTTTTCCTGCTAAAATCGAACTAGAAACCCGTGTAGATTCTATTGTTTTAATGTAATTTTTAGCGGATTCTAGTGGAATTTTGCATACTTTTAGTATAAAATCCCACCAATCTAGCGGAAAATCCACTAAGTTGGCAGCAGTGTTGTATAAAAAGGGGTTAAAAACCCGATCACTGCAAACATCGCTTTGCATACTGTATTTGCTGCTCTACACAGTTTATCCAATCATAGTTGACTATTAAAATCGTTTTTAGTAAGAAATTTTCATTTATTTTGCAAATTTTTTTCGTATTAACTGGGTTTTTCGAAAAAAAAAAAACTGTTAAATATCAAGGGAGTGATTTTTCAAGGAAAGAAAACAAATGGGACCAGGACCAAAAGTAATTTCATATTAAGCTGGTATTCGTATTAACCGAGTTTGTATACGTTTATTTCGTGTTTGATTTGAAATTTTTCATTTATGCCACGTTATTATTTATATCACAGAAGTTTCATTTTAAATGCAGTTGGATATTAGCGTGGAGTTGTCCTTTAAGACAATCACTGGAATCCTGCGTTGTTGCTGCTAATTACTTCAAGACATCTATCCTACAATCTTTCATTAATATCGGTATGTACAACCCTAGCATCAATGAACTTCGGACACCTACAGAATTTTGGATAAGTACAACGAAACTAATTGTAAACAAATGAAAATTACTTTATTGAGTGCACAGAGCTTTAGTACAACTGTCATATAGCATTTTAACATAAAAAAAACACGAGAAAATTAAATAAGCGACTTTTTTGTAATGTTCCGTTTTCAACACGTTGCAATGAACTTCGTACACCGTACCGTTTATTGCACCTTACCACTGAGTGGCGTCATCTTTCCGACGAATGAGGCTCTGAAGTCGTTGAGGCATTCTGGACACTAACTTCTGCGTTGTTTCTACTGGAATTTTGTCCCACTCTTCGGAAATACACGCCCGCAACTGCATGTATGGGGCTGCAGTGTTCGAGGCTTCCGCTGTCTGACTTTTCGCTTTAAAATGCGCCATACATTTTCAATGGATGACAGTTCTGGGCCGCAGGCAGGCCAGTCAAGCACCCTGTAACGCTGCTGTTGTAGCCAAGCCTTGGTGTTCCGAGCAGCATGAGGCTTCGCGTTGCCCTGCTGAAAGATGCTTGGTCATCTATTGAACAACTTTTGGCGGGATGGACGCAGCTGCCGTTGAAGAATGTTTATATAGACAGCAGAGTTAATATTGCCCTCGCAAAAGTGAAGCGATCCTGGCGATCAGCGATGCAGGCTTCTGAACTTTCCTCTGGTAACAGTCGGGATGATTACTTTCGTGCTTGGTCCTTAGCACCTTGCGACCGTTGTTGCCATACATCACTGCAAAGGTGGACTCGTCGGACCACAGTACACTATTCCACTGAGCAAGGGTCCACTTTAGATGGGTTCTGGCCCATGCTACCCGGCGACGCTTAGCTACGGTGCTCAGAAATGGCTTCCTCTTTGTAGCGTATAAGTAATAGTTGCATCTTCTGATGTAACGGCGGACTGTGCTTTCGGGTATGGGTATATGAAAATATTCTCGAGCCCAAACAGTCATTTCACTTATGGGAGCATGCCTGTTTTTCACAATGTAACGTCGAAATACTCGTAGGTCCCTAACATTTAATAATTGCTGCTTGACTGGTGCAGTCACTGGTTCTGTTTTCCCGATTTCTCTGAAACGCTTGATGATCCCATTAACAGTAGAGAGAGAGTGGAACTGATAATTCATGGGCAATAGCTCGCTGGGATTTGTTATTCTGGAACTGCTGTATAATTTTTTGCCGTATACACGTTTCTACTGGCTTACCACGTCCCATGGCTCAAAACAACACGAATACTGTGCTCTGTCGCGTGGACGGTGCTTTTAAAGCCTGATGCAAAGCATTCTGGGCGTTTCTACAGCCTTCAGGAAAGTTCTATATGGTGGCGACCCCTTGTGTACGAAGTTCTTTGAAACCTGTTGACAACACACCATTAAATCGATGCTAAATCCATGTTGATATTGTTCCATCTACTCAGTAAATCTATTTCATTAGCCTGCAATCCTCTGTATGCACTTTTCACTGTGTTTTTAGCCAAATTACTTGGTGTCCGAAGTTTATTGACACTAGGTTTGTAATAAGAAAAAAATATTTGGAAATAATCCACGAGTCATTGCTTGATTTTTAAGATCACAAATTTTAATTTATAAAGTTTTGAATGTCAACACACAATATCACATCAGTTCGAACAGAGTTTTTAATCAGTTCATATTAATGAGGTTGGAATTAGCAAGTGTGTACTGTATTTGCAAATGATATCATTTTGTCCGAATTCAATTTAATTGTTGATATGATTAGCATGAGAATTAGCGTTTCCCTATATTATAAACCTTATGTTAATGTAAATAAGCTGTTGTAATAAATACTAAAATAGATTAAATTAACAGTTTACTTTGCTTTTGATTGAATTAAAAGACAACTTTTTGTTTATTTTTAGGAAACCATCATAATAATCAGCATAATCAATCCCTGGCTATACAAAATGAAAGAATAAGGAAAGCAGGATATTGTCAACCAATATCGTTTAATGGTTCTCGTCATCGAAACTGCACTTACATAGGGAAAAAAATAAGTAATCGTTATACACATAGCAGAGGCAAGCAGTCGTGTGGAAAACTTGTTGATTCCAGAACAAAGCTCCATGCATCTCGACAAGCATCTCAAGCATTATCCAGCAGCCATAATTCTCAACAGCATATTGTCAACGAGTCATCGGTAGATTTATTTAAACACGAAATTGCAAGTGAAATTAGTCCAGTTCAAATGTACAGCGACGTTGTCGTCTCCAACGACGTCAGCATTAGTTCTGTGAGTCAGTCTCCTTTGTATTCACAACCATCAAATTCATCATCACCAAACGAAACAGACCGAGTCGTCGAAACCGTTTTATTTGATTCTCAACCCATTTCTGCTTCCTCGGATGTCCAGAAGCTTGATTCACCCACTAACTTTGTCAATCAGGCAGTTTTATCGGAACCTGTATCTGGAATAGTTGATCTTGAACAATCTCAGTTGTTTTCTTCACCTGTCGTTTCTTCACAGCATATTCACATACAGCCACTTTCATCTGATTTAATGCCCTCTCCGACATCACAATCTGAAATCATTCAAAACGTGACTGCTCAACCCCTGAGTACTCAAGAAAGCATGATAGCCTTACATCAACAGACAAATGCAAATGATATTTCTGTGCAGTTAACTCCAATTAATGTCTCAAGTGAATTACTTCAATCACCTGTGCCATCTACTGCCATGTTAACTTCAGCACTTTCTCCGACGTTATCAAACGAACTGGTACCTAATCAATTGCAGTCAAAATTATTGTCCCCTCCCACCAGCAATCTCCAGTCACCTGTAGAAAGTTTACTTTCACCGCCATTACCGTTGGAAGAACTATCTGATAATACGTTGTGTTCTTCGTCGATGGTAACAAATCAGTGCATACCACCAAGTGAGATAATGCAAACTTCAAGTTTCGAATGCAGTGCAGAGGAGGAGCTGCAGAACAAAACTTTAACCACAATGCCAGAAGTTTTACAGACTTCACAAATTATGCAGTCTCCCATTCATTCACCATCCTTAGTTATAGCTACTGTAAAAACGGAAATGCCAGAAGTCAATTCCACCGTCATTACCAATTCTTCATCACAGCATCCAGGAACTCTTCTAAGTGTTTCATGCCCCACAGAGTCTGTAGCGTGTGATGAAATCAAAATCTTGCAAAGCTCTCAAACAATGCAGATTTCCGAGAAAAGTTCATTGGAAGAACCTCTCATTAACACATCTTTATCGTCATCAATTTCTCATAAAGCTCAAGAACAACTGGTTGTAGCCATTCCACCGTTGATTCCTCTGGAAGTTTTACCTGTTAAACATAATTCCCCTCCTGCTCAGAATTCTCCTCCTCCTCCTCCTGTGTCCGTTCTAAATGCACAAGAATCTTCAAGCAATCGGGATGGTTCAACAAGTCATTTACAAGATACGAAGGTTGTCGAAAACCAGATGCCAGCTGCAGTGAAAACGATTGCTATTATAAAACCAGCTTCGGTTCATGAAGTGAAACAAGAAAAAATTGCTGACCAGTGTGAAATGACTACGTTTCAGCATTGTATGACCACTGCTCTGAGTCAGCTATCAGATGCTGATCTGCTTCAGTTCATAAATCCAAGCACATTTGATAATGGTAAGTTTTAAATAAAAATACATTCAAACCTCCCTAATCTTGAATTGTTGTAAGTACCTGAACCTTTCTATAGTCTAGCCCCGCTGTCTGTATACTAAAAACGAAGCGTGCATGCTCAAAGTGGTGTCAATCTGCATTGGAACCGAAACTATTCTAAGGCATCTGTTTGGCTGCTTGTATTTGAAACCTCCTGCTAATGTAAAAATGCCCAACAATTTTTAGTAACAAAATAAGGCCACGCACATCCATAGCCTACATCCGCAGAAGAGGGGGTGCAGGAAATACAAGAGGATATACTAATATCAAGTATAAAAAAGGATGTGGGGTTTCCAAAATTTTTTACGTAAATTTGATTTTTCAGGGGTATACGTAAATATTTGCGTATTCACGATTTAACTTCTTGAGATTGTTCTGTTTACCTACAACTACAATTGTCCCGGGCAACACTCGGTGCCCCTGCTAGTGCAAAATCAAAGTTTAAAAACATCATTACTGCATATTATAAAAAATTATATATAATAATCCTAATAACAGAAGAAACACCTCTTATCCACAAAATATTTTACTAGACATATACGTATTCCGAAACCTTTGGGTTTATTATTCAATGTCAAAGGAATAATCAGTACAAATTGTAAATCCTATATTTATAAGGGAAGAGGTTGCCGATCCTCCAATCACTGCTAACTCGCAAGGAGGACAGCCAATGAAGAACGAGGGAACCTCTTCTTAAAAAAGCGCGGACCTAGGAGAAATACCCAGGCCGCCAAATAATACAAGATACAACCAAAGAGATAATAAAATCTAAACAAAACCCTATACAAAACAAAAAATCGATAACTGGATATATTGAGAAACCCGCCACATTATACAAAACAAAATTCAACAATTAGACAGCTTCAATGATTTAATTAACGTTGAATCCCCTATGGGGCTAGTGTCTTCATTCGGCAGTGAGTTCAGATTCTTCCTGGCGATTTCCAGTGTTTCAAAAGCATCGAGTGCGTTCCTGTTTCTCAAGTGTCTAACTAGTCTGTAGTCCTTCAGTAAAATATCGTGTCCTGTATCCAGCATGTGTTTAGCCACAGCTGATTTTTCTGGGCGTCTGTATCTAGCATGGGCTGTGTGTTCCTTAAATCTTTTAAGGATAGCGAACTTGGCCATTGCCTATAAAAATCCAAATGTATTGAGGAACCTCTTGGGTAACCCAAAGGACAAATCCCTTCCTTTACTCCGAGGGCTATACGAAATAGCATGTGGGAAATGTTCTAAGGTCTGCCGAGGGGGAACTGCAGGAATATCCTTAAAAGATTTAAGGAACACACAGCCCATGCCAGGTATGGACGCCCAGAAAAATCAGCTGTGGCTAAACACATGCTGGATACAGGACATGATATTTTACTGAAGGACTGCAGACTAGTTAGACACGTGAGAAATAGGAATGCACTGGGCGCTTTTGAAACGCTGGAAATTGCCAGGAAGAACCCATGCTCACTGCTGAATGGAGACACAGGCCTCATAGGGGATTCAACGTTAATTAAATCATTGAAGCTGTCTAATTGTTGAATTTTGTTTTGTATAATGTGGCGGGTTTCTCAATATATCCAGTTATCGATTTTTTGTTTTGTATAGGGTTTTGTGTAGATTTTATTATCTCTTTGGTTGTATCTTGTATTATTTGGCGGCCTGGGTATTTTTCCTAGGTCCATGCTTTTGTAAGAAGAGGTTCCCTTGTTCTTAATTAGCTGTTCTTCTTGCGAGGTAGCAGTGATTGGAGGATCGGCAACCTCTTCCCCTATAAATATATTGGATTTACGATTTGTACCGATTATTCCTTTGACGTTGAATAATGAACCCGTTATGTCGCTTTCCACAGTTATTCAATGATTTTCATATAATAATCCAATAACAGAAAATACATTTCAAATGAAGTTGGATATAATATTTGATATTAATGATTGG
>JAHWFO010049061.1:341904-364748 GCA_023313115.1 Rhysida immarginata
GGCAATTCAAACAAAGTTGTGTATACATTACATTATACAGTAGAGCCTCCATATAGCAAAATGCAAGGGGCCAGCAAAATCATTTTGCTTGGATCACCATTATTTTTTCTGAAATAATTAAAATTTGAAAGCAGAACGAACTGAAAACAATATTGTAATACATATTTTACGGAAAGATACTGATAGAACGTGTATATTAAGTCCAACGAGTGTTTTTTTGTTGGCCTCGGTAAATTTAGCATTTCACATAAATGTTTGAGCTTAAACTTTTACAGTAGTTCTTGTTCCGATTCTCATAGAAAATACTTTTTTTCAATAGCACACATTTGAACTCCTCAGCAGGCTGCCATTATTGCTGTTCCGTGCATTATGGGTAGTTTGGTGCAATAACGTTGTTCTCAAGAATTTTTTGTAATTTTGCCGAAAAAATAAGCCTAATGCCACAGCCCCATCTGATTGGGCAAAGCTTGTGAGGTAAAAACTTGTTTTTAGCTTTGCTTGTTGGCTGTTTGCGATAATCTCATTTGTTGGCTGTCGGGCATGCTACGAGTGGGAATCAAATTTTGTAATAAAGCGCTAAAATGTACCTTAAAGGTAAACTCCACACCCCAAACAACTTTGTTTAAAATGAAAGATGAAAGTCTCAATAACAACGTAGCATGTATAAAAATTTTCAATTGATACTCAAAATTGATAAAATATAAAAAAAAAACTTTCATTTTTTCCCTCCCCCTGCGATAGACACTGGTGCCATGGTTCGACAACTGTTACGTCACAAGTTGCTGAGAAGTGCGAAGGAATTTCGAATTCGTGACGTCACACATTGGACGCTATCGGTTAGTTGTCAGTTGGGCATCGCAATGGACTATGAATATGAAACAAGACCGGTAGTGATGACTGCGATTTTGATAAAAGTGACAGCGATATATAAGGGCTGTTAGCAGAATTAAATGCTACTGCAATTTCTGCGATGTACAGCCCTATGCATTAAACCGTGAAACGGGATCTTCTGCTTGCCGCATCGGCGTGTGCACATTAGGGCGGCGTGTGCCTTATACAGCAGATAGGCTTACCTCCTCATTCCTTCGGTGTTTAACTAGTGCTGTTGCGGTTGTTGTTCTTGAAGAATGCCAGGTCCGTTTAGAGTTAGAAGAGCATCTAGTTCCACCTTATACGTGATCTAGTTTCGGCGAATTTCTTGTTTGAATTGATACAGAATTTTAAACGACGGATACGTAGACAAAACAGGACGCTTCAAAATGAGCACACGATGCTGTTTGGAGTTAGATACCACTTCCCTCGCTGTCAAATACTAATCCACTGTTTTTTAATCGATTCTGATTGTGGAAATCTATGAAACGTGAAATTTCTATCCGACTGTCTATTTACACATCCAAACAGAGAACAAATTGAAGGCATTTCGACATAAAACTGGTTAGCAAAATCTTAAAATATGTAGAATCGTTCTAAGCGACTAGAATCTCTGAGACGAAATTCCCCGAGGTTCTCGCGGCAGGAAATGACTGCTTGTTCCGCCGTGGAGAAGGAATGGAAGATCCCACGCAAATTTTCAATTTTCTGAAGGCATTTTTCTTAATAAAACCTGGGTTAATGTTATGATGCAAAAAAAAATAAGGTCAATTTTTTCCGTGGAGTTTACCTTTAAAATTTATTGTCTGGACCGAAAAATCCTTAAGGTATAGGGATTATTACGTTATAAAGATTTCACTATATGGAGGTTGAAAAAGCATTAAATCGATAAGATTTTTGCCGGGATCACAGAAAAATTACATTAGAGAGATAATTTCGCTATATCGACATTCGTTTTACGGAGGTTCTACTGTACACAATATACAGTACATTTATTCACGTTTTGTTCAATTAAAGGTAACATTGAATAGAGGCTACGAGTTACTCCTCTGCCGTTATCCATGACAACATATTGGGCCAGCTGCCAAGATATAATAGATGGACTGTAACATGTTATTATAGCTAGACTTTGCTGAACTATAGAAAGTTGGATTTAAAAGCTTGCGCATACATTTGTTAGCTAGAAAATCGAATATTGATGTTAGACAGTATTTAATGCATTCCAAATACAGGGTATCCTAAAAAGGACTGATGATTTTTAAAATGGAATAGCAGGCAAACTGGGACTGTTATTAAGTAACATAAGAATGGAGCTACTTATTGGTTTCGCAATGCCTGAATGTCCGCCCATCCATCCATCTGTCCCCTTCATAATTTTCTGCATTTTTTTGAGGTAGAAGGTTGTAATTCGGAATTACCTTACTATGGGCATGCCCACTTTCACTATTTAGTTTGGTTTTGATTGGCCCACTGGGGTGGGAGTTAGATGGGACCAAGTAATCTAAGTGGTATTTAGGTATGTAAAGAAGTGAAATTCGATATGCAGATTACCAGTCTTTGCGGACTGCATGAGATCTTAAAGGGCAACTGACATCAAAATTTTCGATACTATAAGATTAAGTAAAAAATTAAATAAACTGCATAATTGCATAATGCATAATTTAATTTCGAAAACTTTTATTATTTATTTAATAAAATGACCAAATATTCGCTATATACTGAACACCGCGAAAAAAAATTCTTGAGATGGGGAAAGTCAATGACGTCATATGAGCGAAAGGAGTTTCCAGTCCTGTAGTCATTACCGCTAAAGCCTCATTCATTCAACGGAGGTCAATCTGAGATCAGCTCGAAAAAAGTTCTCGAGAAAAATGTTTCAACCTTGCAATCTTTGTGATCCCTTTCTTGTCGACTAAATAGTTTCCCAAAACGGAGTAACGTGGAATTCTGTGGGAGCATGCACAATGTCAACGGCAACTATAGATTCAACCAGACCCATTTTCAAGGCAACTCAATTGTTGCTCACTCGAATAGAATCAATAGGATATAGAAGTGGGGTGGGGGGGGACACCGATGATGATTCCATTGCTCTGAACTAAAATTATAAAAAATTATATAAAACTAAAATTCCATTGAGGTTGTATATATCAGTTCGTTGGAAAATAAATTCATTTTCCTTGGTCGCATGATCAGTCATAGCGCGATGTGCAGAAGTGAACATTAACCAATTTTTATAATTAGATATATTTATGGGCACCGGTTCATCCCGATCGTAAGAGAAATTGACAAGTGTGTGAGAAACCTATACAAGTGGAAAGCTAAATCATTACAGCCAAGTAAATACATAAGAGAATGTTATAAACACATTATTAATGTATAAACTGACGAGTCTAATTGTTAATCAATCAGTAATAAGGCATGTTAACAAACGAATCGACAATATGAATTGATTTAACGATATGTATGTGCCCCTTATACACTGGTGGCCAACCAGCAATGTCAAGAAAAACTGAATTTATACGGAAACTTTTTACACCTACAACTCTAAGTAAATATGAAACAATATTCAGGGAAGAAACAAATTTATTTCTGCGTTGTTGGTTTCTTATTACCTAAAATCAAAATAAGATTGGCCAAAAGTTTGGACCACATTTGTATAATCTAAAGGGAAAAAAGTATTGCATCATTAACTAATCAATTATATTCATATTTGAGATCATTTTGACTCTACAATATTTGACAAACGACCTGAAATAGAATTAAATAAGCTTTTAATAACATTTGGCTTAACAGCTTTCTGAATGGCTGCTATTAGTTGTTCTCGAGATTTGTACCGAGTGTTTTGGTAATTTTTTTGGTCCGTGAGATGCCACACATTCTCAATAATATTGAGATCTCGATTTCGAGCATTCCAAGCAAAAGTGGAAATGTTGTTGCTCTCAAAATAGGCTTTCACAATTCGTGCAGTATAAATTGCAGGACTGTCCTGCTGCTTAATCCATGGTTTTTACTTTATCTAGACTTTGCACAAAGGGATGAACACATTATGAAGATCATCTTTATATTGAGCTGTTGTGCAATGTCCATCTATAATGAGAATCTTCAACTTTCCGTTGCTTCTGATGGCACCCAGAATCATCACTCCACTACCACCCATTTACCGCTTAATTCGCAGTGGAACAAGTGTTTCTTTATCATGATGCTCTTCATAAGAAGCTATATTACCAGGACCATCCAAACTAATCGTTTTTCATCAGAAAACACAACCAATTGGAAGTCTGTGTTTTCACGCAGATGTGTCTTAGCAAACTCCAGTCTCTCCTGCATGTGTTTCTGTGTTAGTGGCAACTTTTTCGGTATAATTTCATAGGCAAAGTTCTGAGCACGTAGTTCGCTGCGAATTGTTCTTCTTGATGCAGCAAGTTGCAGATTAAGTTTGACTTGTGTGGTGTTGACTAAATGCCCAGATGTAATATCATGTCTAACATGTCTCTTAATTTTTGATTTGTCTCTTCACGTCAGTGCACAAGGTCGTCCTATTTCCGTCCTATTTTCCAATTAACATTTTTAACAATTCTGATAAAGATTTGTAGCTCACAAGGGAGATTTCAGCAACTTTTTTGAAGTTTGTAAATTGCTTGTTAAATTTCTAATTCGCTCTTGTTGGCCTTCACTTAACATTGTACAATACATAATAATGGTTTTAGTGCTCACCACACAAAACGATGACTTGTAATATGCAAATTATTTGCATGTTTGTGATGTTGGTCCAAACTTTTGGCCAGTCTTATTTTGATTTAAGGTAATAAAAAAGCAACGACTCAGAAATAAATTTGTTTCTTCCCTGAATATTGTTTCATATTTACTTAGAGTTGTAGGTGTAAAATATTTTTAGTATAAATTCATTTTTTCTAGATTTTGCTGGTTGGTCCAAACTTTTGGCCACCAGTGTATATAATTGTCACACTTTGGGAAAGATATAAAATATAAACGAAAGTAAAAAATGAGAAACAAGGCCACAGTTCACGTATAAATTGCTCACTTTTTAAATCTTGTAACTTTTACTTGAACATTTGAAACCAACACATATATTAATCAAATTATGAAAATACTTGATTAATTAAAATTTGAAGTTTGTTGCAAATTTGAACCCGAATAAAGCTAGTGCAACAAGGAACATTTCAATGTAAGTGGATCTCATTTTTTATTTGGATTTTCCATAATTAAGGATAGAGAATGATCGAAAAAGAAAAATGATGACGAGTTATTCTTGTTAGATAGCCAAGACGATTCTCCAGTGTGACGTCATGCCTAGCGGTGTATTGAGGCGAAGCTCAAAACAAACTGAATTTTGAAAACTGGTGTTTGAAAAATTATATTTAAAAAACTATTTAAGTTTATAAAAATTTTACAAGTCGAATTAGAGTTAGTTGATGGTCCTTTAGGTTATAAAATAATTAAATTGATAGGTGATTTTTGGTGTCAGTTGACCTTTAATGGCCTACACGTTTGGTATCATCATGGCTTATCGCAGATATCCAACAATGCTCGCCAACTCATCCCAACACTACCATTTAAATTTTTTTGTACAATATTTTATGGTATTCAGATGCAGATGAGTTGGTGGATGTTGTTGGACTTCTGCGCAGTTCGCAAAAAAACATTCCTTACCAAAATGTACCATAACAAATTCCTGATCTCGCACATTAATCTCCTGCAACAATAACTCCTGTTCTGGCTGCTTTTAATCCATAGTTAAAAGAGTTCTTATTGCAACTCATATTTAAAACTCCAGCTTTAATGAATTAAAAAGTGATTTTGTTTCTTTTTTCTTTCAGTGTGAAGACTATTTCATCATAAATTATAAATTTACTTAATTTCAATGTGCAAATCATTGTGGACAATTGCTTTATTTGGCACTGCCAATGATAACCATTCCAGGCAAATGGTTCCTTGTGTTGTAAGCAGCCCATCATCTGCGTGTGGTATTGTTTCCTGTGGAAAATATTCACCGGATCAAACCTGCCCGGTGCAGGAAATAACAATTCTCCTTTCCCCTCCATATTCACCAGTCTGTGCTGGTCGATACTGGATTTGTCTGTGATGTTGCAAATTATTTTTTATTTGTTCTTCAAAAATTATTGTTGGCACATAATATACAAGTAAGGATAGCACGTCATTGTAAAACAAAACAAAAGAAAAACACGTTGTTTTATCTTCTAGATTTTTCTTAAATTGATTTTTCTTACAATAAGAATATAAATCCCCTCCATAAGTGAACTCTATAGAAATTTGTTATTTTTCTGTTTTATATTTAACTTTTAATGGAAAAAAAAATATTATTCTTTTGTTGAAGATAATGTGATTAAATTCTATAAATATAAGTTGGTACCTGAAAAAATTTAGGAATTTCGTTAAGTGGTGATTGCTCGAAGATTATTTTTTTTCTTTTTCTGAAGAGTTTTGAGTTTTTATACAGTACTTCCTTTTGTAATAGAAACCAGTGGATTGATTACTGAACAAGTGCTTAAAATATTTTTTTTAAGACTATCGTTTTCATTATTTGGCAACCTTTATTTATTAGCAAAAAAAATGAAAGGAAGAAAAGATATATTATCATCCACCATCGTTTTTATGTCTTCATTTTTTTTAGACTATATAAGATTCTTTATTTTTAATTTTAAGATTCATTTTTTGTAGATATGTTTTTATTATATTTTTTTTAATTTGACAGCATAAATATTCAAGATGTGTCATCATTGATTTTTTTTTTTTTTTGTTTTGTTTTTTGTTTTTTTTCTTAATTTATTCATTTTTTTTAATGTCTTTTTGTACAAAGATTAACAAAAAGAAAATAAAACAAAAAAAAAATGAAAAAGTTCATGAATTCTGTCTATTCAAACAAAATATTTGGAATGGCGCATTTTTTGTAGCGGTTTACGAGAGCGATTTATTATATAGAAATGCATGTCTAAGGCGGGTCTTAATAATTTTGTTAAAGGCTCATTTGAACCAGAACTCTTTGTGAACTTTTTTAACTTTCTTATTCTCATTATATGAGAGGTTTTTCTTAGGGGAAAAATTCTCTTTCCGAGATAAATACAGAAATTCATAGGAAAAAAAAATTGATAAACTGGTTTTGATAATGTAAAAAATGTAAAATTAAAAAAAATATATATATAAATATATACATGTATATCATTCTCCTCTTAATACGCATATACATGAGAGAATTTACTATACTTTTCTTTCAAAGTATTCATTAAGATCGCTGTATCTGATTGATTACAGCTTTTGATGAGTGAGAACCACTTAAACAGAACTGAAAATATTGACAAAACAATTAAAAATATCGATGGGTTAAAACGAAGAAGAAAAATCTGTTCTGGAAGCTCTGAAACATTTCTTAAATTTGTGTTGTTGACGTTATTTCAAATAAGTTTATTTCTACTGCTTATTGGTTTGACAAAATCATAGTTTTTGAAATCATTATAACGTTTAAAATACAGTCGTCCCTCCACAAGTCGGCATTCCACGAGTCAGGAAATTCTGCAAGTTGGGAATTTTTTCCTGAAAGCCAAGATGGTGGACACTGACTTCCAGTCAGGGATTTTTGCTAATAAAAACTAAATCGGTAATGATTGTTACAATTAGAATATTAAAAATTAACCAGCTTTATCGTTCCCTTAATGCATACAACTCATTTTGGAGGCTATTAAAGTTACTTACGGAAATTAATATGAGAATTAATATAAGCTGGCTTTCTTCGAGCTGCTTATTTTCTATGAAATTCGAAATGGCGACCAGTTACAGAGGCACCCCTCCGTGCATGGTGGCTACATTTTCCGTTAAAAAGTTAAAATCAAACTTGTGATTAAGGTTGCCTTAATTTGAAAAATTGTTACGTAATTTTTTTCTGACTGCGAAATTTTTGATGAAAAAAATTTTAAGCTTATAAATAATGGAATAAAGATTTAATAGGAATTAAGATTTATAAGAAACGCCAAATTATTTTGAGAGACTATAATGTTTTGCTAATTGATTTAGCAAGTAAACATCGAAATTTAAAAACTAAAAAAAGTAATTCGAAGTTAAATTTCAGATTCAGTTTTATCAGAATTGCAAATTTTTATTTTTTTCCTGCATAATCTTAAAATTATACCATAAAATTTTTTTAAATACTTCAGTCCACCATCTTAGAATTCCGCAAGTCGGGAAAATCCACGAGACGGCAAGGACCTGGAACTAAGATTGCCGACTTGTGGAGGGATGACTGTATTGCATCTGAATTTGTGATTTTTTTTTGTTTTTGATTTTTATTAAGAAGTGAACAAATAAACAAAATGAAGCTTCAGTTTGTTCACCACCTTTAAAATAAAAGTGTGCAATATTTAAAATGAAAAGCAAAGTGTATTTTTTTTTTCTTTTTAATTTAAGTTTTTTTTATTTTTTTATTTTTTGGATACATTTTTGTTTAGAGAGCTTCCTCTTTGAATTGTGTTAAAGTGAATCTCATAAAATAACGTATGTTAATGTATTTCCTGTTCTTTTATAATTGTCATGTGGCATGATTTTTCAGATGATATCTGTGAAATTGTATTGTATATTAGTTTCTTAACTCTGCAAATGAGTTAACTATTGAAAAAAAGCTTGTTTTGCAAGTGACTGTTACTCTGGCCGGTTGGTCAGCCATTAAAATACCATTTATAATCTATAAATAAAGTATAAATATTATACATATATTAAGAAAAAAAAGTATTTTTTGGAGAGAAACTTTATTGTATAAAATATATTGTACGTCAGTTTTCATTCTTATATATACAGAGTTTTATGGTCCAGACGACAAAAATGCTTACTAAGTGTAAGTGAGCAAAAGTAAGGTATAATTTGAATTATAATGAAGAAAAAAAAAAAATCATGATTATAATATAAATTTAAAAAAATGGGAAAAAAAATGTTGAATTGTTACTTAATGTGAAGTCGTGAATTGTAGAGTAGTATTTATTCAGTAGCTTTCAGCAAAGTAATCTAGTAAGGATATGTATATTGTGTATGTGATTATATTATATACGTATCTTAATCAAATTTTAAAAACGATTTGTGGAAATTTGCTATTTTTCACATCTTAAAAAAAAATATATTTGTACTCATTTTATTGAAATTTGTATTAGAAACTATTTAACAAGCATTCCATAATGTCAGCGATATGTTCAAATACTTTTATATCATTAACTTATGTTTGTTGCATTACGTATAATGAAACGACATAAAAACTTTAAGATAAAAATACTGATATGTATTTTTGAAGTGTGTTTTATCTTTAGTGCGTTAGTGTTGTAAAATTGGCAACTGTTAATTGTAAATATAATTTTTTAATATAAACTTTTGTTTTTCATATTTTATTTTATTTTATTATTTTTTTTTTTAATTTACCTCAGTTAATTTTATTTTTATTTTTTTTTTCTGTCTGGTAAGTTTAACTTTGTAGTGTAAGTGATCAATAAAAAAGCTTGAAATTTGTAGGTCTTTCTGTTAGAATTTTCATTTCACACGTAATCCTATTGAAAGCCAGGCCAATTAGATACATTCAGGTCAAGGGAGAATTTAGTTAGGTTTTTTTTTTCTTTCTTTTTTTGGCCTTATAAACCATTTCAAATGAAGCCATTCATCACATTTTAAAATGAAAATGGATTGAAAGTTGTTCATTTGAATCTTAAATAAAAGTCAAAGTTTAGTCCATTCTAATACATGAAAAGGGAGTCATTTCCCCTTTGAAAGAGCACGTATGAAATAAATTATGGGTCACTGGAAAGGAAGCTTTTTGAGAACTCTTTTTACACTAAATATAGTTCTATGGCCAATAAGAGCTTCGGTTTGTCTGTATAAAAATGTTGGGTTTAGAATTTTTAAAGACTTTGTAAAGGATTTGTTCAACACCGAGGTCGGACTTCTGATAGTTTAGCTCGACGAGCAAAGATTTTAAAAAAACCACTTTGTGTGAATATTTACCACATTTCTATGCCTTCTCCGTGGAACTGGTTGTTGCTTTTGGCCTTGATAGATTATGCTGTGGCTTCTTCAAAGAACTGCTTCATTCAAACGGCTGATGCATCTATGCGTGCTTGTCTTAAATTCTTGGATGCCATTGTAGGTGTGTAATGAAAATGCATTTTGGAAAGAAAAAAAAGTTGTTAATTGCTTGCTTTTTTTTTTTTTATATATATATACAAAAGCACAGAACAGAATGACTTTTATTTTTTAGAGTCAGATATTCCTAATTGTGATGATGAACATCCACTGGATGTTTGCAAACCTGTAGTAACAGCTTCACCTTGCCCTTCTAGCTGTGCTGAAGTCTATGCCCAGGGTAAAGTAAAGTGAATTGAAGTGTATATTGTTATTATCATGTTAAAATTAATTTTTTTTACAATTGTGTTAAAAGGTTCTAGAAAAAGCGGGATTTATAAGGTTTGTCCAAAACCATGGTTTAAGTTAGAATCGGTTGAAGTGTACTGTGATTTGGAAACTGAAGGTGGAGGATGGACTGTAAGTTTTTGTACTTTATTACTAAATTGATATACATGTGTTTTTAAAAGACTAGTTATAAAATCTTAAGTAGACATTACAATGGGGAAATCTTATTCTTAATGGGTTATTGAAATGAAATTGCCAACTTATAAATACATAGGTCATGTTATTTCATATCTGAAAGCATTATTGCCATAACTCAGATTTAATTATAAATCCTCCACATTGTAGAAAATACTAAGTTTGTTAAATGCCAGGAATCTAACTCTTAGGGAGAGAGGGATGGGGTGATAAACTTGTGTGTGTATAGGATTCATACATGTGGATCCATTATTGCTGATCATGCTGAGTATAATAAATGAAGTATAATGATGCTCACGCATTTTGATTTCTAACATCGAATAAATATATGTTCTGGTCTAGGACCATCTTCTAGCCTTTATGAATAACAATAATAAGGGTACCGAAGCCTATCAGCTTTATTAAATTTTCGTTTGTTATTGCCTAAAGCGGACTCCTTATTGTTTAGGTTTAGAGAATTCATCACATTTAGACTGGAAAGGAGATAGTGACAAGTTTTTGTTAAATGCTCTCATTATATTGCCTAAGTTTTAGTTTGGAGCATCACTGCTATAGTTTTTGCAGAATAAGTTACCCGTTTAATAAAAGCTTTTAATTTATTTCTATAAAATTAGACTATCTTCATTTTATTCAATAACTAGCTGATATGCCTGACTTGGGCTGTTTATTTAATGAAATTTAGCTATATCCGAATTTGAATATAGGTATGAACACATGAAAAATCCTTAGAAATAATATAGTACATATTCACTTTGGAAAAATGAAAGAATCCTTTAAAAATGCTCGCACTGGAATTTTGTGTACAATTGGGTTTGGTCAGGAAAATTTGACATTGTATCCTTAACTTTTTAGAATATCAAAGAAAGGCTACGAGTATTGAATTTTTCTGTCTATATTTCAAAAAATACTTCATAGATGTAATAAAGTAAATAAGCCAGAAACTGTGGACAAGATACGTTAACAAAGACGAAGGAAACCACTATTCCACAAGAAAATAGTTTAATAACATTAACAAACAATAGCAAAATAAGAGAACAATAATAATGCAAACATGTATGTATATTTCGAGAGCCAAGCCCTCCTCTTCAGGGTGTACAAATGGGAACCGAAGTATCTATTATTATTGTTCTCTTATTTTGCTGTTGTTTGTTAATGTTATTAAACTATTTTCTTGTGGAACAGTGGTTTCCTTTGTCTTTGTTAGCACTTCATAGATGGATTGAGAGAATTACTTACAGCCCCATCAACATCCCTCTTCAACATATAACTATTTCAATAGTTTTATTTTCAAAACATTTGCAATTTCCAAACAAAAAGAAACACCAAAAACCATATGTGGCTGTTCATATTGACAGTATTAGCTCTAGCACAAGGATTGCTCTCTCACATAATCAGTTGTGATCTTTAGGATTTTCTAATATGTTTAGATAAATATAATTTCTCTAAAGAAAGTTACTACATTAGAAACACCATCTGAAATATAAATTTTCTCTACTTATTGGCTCATTAGGGAAAGTACCTTCACCTTTTCAGCAAAAGCTTGAGCTATGGCACGTCCTACAAGTGGTATTCTATTATTTGTTTAAGAATAATTTCTTATGTCTCCAAAGATTTAAATAAAAAAGAAATAATAGTAATTTTTATTTATTTTTTTTAATGCATTTTATAATAATCCCCTTTAAAACTTGAATTATTAAGGCAAGCATTGTAGCAGACTTTTCAGTGCCGGGCCTGTCTTTTTCATCAACCATTGTTGATGCAACATACAAACATGATCAACTGATTGCCCATGCAAGTGAACAAACCTAAACCAAGTCTCTTTCATATATGTAGATATATAGTAGTGCATTAATTTCAATGTTTTTTGAGACATTTATCTCCAGTTTTGGATTTTTTACATTTAATTTCAATTGCCTTTTAAAACTGGACAAACATACTTACATTGTGCTTTATATGTTTAAGATATGGTAACTTGGGGACAAAATTAACATAATAACTATAATGTAAAATATAGTTTGTTCAGTCACATCATTAGTGTATTTATTTTTTCTGAAGAAAATGTTTAGCAATTGGGTTTTTTCCCCAAACTTACAAGTTTCTTATAAAAATAATATAGACTATTTAGAGATAGCTACATTATTATTATTATTATTATTATTATTATTATTGTATAGCACTCTCCAGGAATAAAAAAACTAGCTCAGGGGAATATTTATATAAAACTTAAGATAGAAAATAAAGAAAATAAGCCTACTCATGAATAGCAATGAAGTGTTTCCATAAGAGCTGCTTAAAATGATAACAAGATGAAGCACATTTTGGGTTTTTGCATTGAAACAACACTGATCTTATTTCATATGGCAAATCATCCCAAAGGGAGATTGTGTTATATGGAAAACATCTAGATTTAAAAGCAGTCATCTTACAGGGTACCACAAACAAAAATCTCCAAGTTTGTCGAATATTGGTACTGGATGCGAACCAGGCCCTAATAAACGCTGCAGGATTGGGGTGATTGCGTATTGCCTCCATCAACTCGCATGTAAGGGCCACTTTATTAATAACGGTAAGGGTGGGTAAGTTGTACTGTATCACAGCCCACTGTTATCTAGTCACTGAATCTAGTCTTTTCAATTTAAAGGCGATTACAGGTAACCTTAAGTCTCTTCAAATTGTCTGTAGAGGTTGATGACCAAAATATTGCCCAATAAGCTATTTTTGGTACTATAACAGCATTTATATATCAACATATTTGAGTAATGGTCAAAATGGATCTCAATCTCTTTACTAAGTAGATCTTACGATGCAACTTAGTTATAATATTGTCGACTAAGTCATTGAACCTTAGACTGGGATCAAAAGTAATACCAAGGATCTTGATAGGAATTTGGTTTGTCCCATCTTTAGGGCCTATCATGGTATGAGTTTTTGAAGAGTTATGGCTGAGGCCTCTACAATTGTACCATTGGGACATATAGGATAAGTCTTGTTGAAGTAGATCTATCGCCTCGTCTTGTTCTTGAGGTGGAAATGTGGCGAACAAAAAGTTATCATCGACATAACTTAATATACATGTATTATAGTTAAACCGGTGACTAAATAGAGAAGCTGTAGAAACACCATACAGGAAGGGACCAAGGCCTGAACTCTGGACAATGCCTCGAGTAGACGGTTTACTAGTCAGGGGATTTAAACTGATATTAGTGCGGTCCTTTAAATAGTCATCCAGCAGATTCATATATCCTTTTGAGACACCCAAAGTTTCCAAGTCATGGAGAAGCTGGGGTCTAGAAACCGTGTCAAAAGCCTTCGAGATGTCTGTTTGGGCAACAATGAGTTTTAGACCCTCATCATAAGCTTCAATAGCAGTTAATAAAATTTGGATTATCAAATTTAAATTCAAATTAAAATGGAAATTAAAGTTAAATTATATCTTCATTTTAATTTGAATTTAAAATTGATAATAGTGATCTCTAAATAGTCTATATTATTTTTATAAGAAACTTATAAGTTTGGGGGAAAAAAAACCAATTGCTAAACATTTTCTTCAGAAAAAATAAATACACTGATGATATAATAATGAAGTGACTGGGGTAACTTCCTATTTTTTTGTAGACCCACTTTCTTTATAATTCATTAGCTTTAATATTACATTAGTTGAAAATTGAAATCTTTTCTTTATGTGAATTACATAAGGTTAATAGTTTATTAGATAGTTTTGAAATCCTCTTGTGAAGAAATATAACTTTCTATGTTGAATCATTTGCATTTTTTTTTTCTTCCTTGTATACACTGTCATATCAATGAATTATGACCAGCACCCCTTCAAGGCACACGCATGGTTCGCCCCAGCAATCATTACACATTGCAAAATGTGCATAACAGGCTGAGAAAGCTTTAAAGCTGGTGCATCAAACGGCAGGTGCACGAGCCTCAAGATGGGTAAACGTCCGGATTTAACGGACATCCAAAAAGGGATGATAATAGGCTAGCGCAGCAAGGGTGGCACCATCTACGAAACGGCGCGATTTCTGACCTGTTCACGGTCGGCTGTAGTGAAGGTGTACAAAGAGTGGAGAGCAGGGACAGAAATCACGTCCCAACGCCATCGCTGTAAAAGGTCACAAGCCATCGACCGACAGGGTGAGCGGTGCCTACGACGACTCGTAAAAGGTGACAGGAGAGCCACAGTCCATCGACTGACCACGAGATTCAACAGTGGTGCCAACAAACGTGTATCCGACATTACCGTCGAACGCACCCTGCTACGGATGGGCCTGAACAGTCGACGCACGGTTGCCGCACCCATGTTGACCAGGGGTCATCGTCGACGACGCCTAGACTTTGCACGTGAGCACCGCCATTGGACCACAGACGAGTGGGCTAAGGTTGCCTTCTCCGACGAGTCGAGGTTTTTGCTCCATAATATTGATGGGCGGTGGCGAGTGCGTTGTGAACGCCATGAAAAGAAACTGCAGGAGGCTATTGTGGGCCGGAAACAGGCCGGTTAGAGTAGTGTGCTTGTGTGGGGGATCTTCTGTTGGGAGCAGTTAGGTCCACTGATTCGTCTAGAGGGCAATTTGAATGCCTGTGGCTATCTGTCAATCGTACATGCTCACGATGTTCCCCCAAATGTGACGGTGTGTTCCAGGAGGTCAGTGCACCCTGCCACAAGGCACATCTCCTTCTGGATTGGTTCGAGGAACACTCGGACTTACGAGTACTCCCTTGGCCCGCTAATTCGCCTGACATCAATCCAATCGAACTTCTGTGGGAGCACCTTGATCGCCACGTACGGCAGCTGGACCTGTAGACAACACTTCAAGCGGAATGGACTGCCATACCATCCGACACATACCACGCACTTCTTGCGTCCATGCCACGGCGCCTAGCAGCAGTTATAGCGGCGAAGGGTGGCTACTCCCATTATTAAGGGAGTGGTCATAATTCAGTGATATGACAGTATAGATTCTTTTTTAATAACTTTCTTCCAAAGAATGAACTAAATTCAGAAATACACAGTGAGAACTATGATTTGAATAGGCAGAATAATTTTGAAATTAGGAGCTAAAAGTGTTACCCTGACAAGAGCCTAAAACTAGTAAGGGATTAACAAATTTCGGATCTTTCTGGCTGGTCTTAGCTTGAATTGAGTTCAGAACAATTTGTCCCATAATTCATTGTAATCCAATACGTCCATCCAGAGCTTGTATGGCCTGAGGCCGACGAGTTGGGTCTCTGGATGGACCTGGATTAACGACTGCTGTATGATGGTCACGGTATAAATGGTGAAGATCCTGGGTCACTGATGAGCCGCCCATCCAGTGACTAGC
Organism: Rhysida immarginata; assembly: GCA_023313115.1. Classification (NCBI taxonomy): domain Eukaryota; kingdom Metazoa; phylum Arthropoda; class Chilopoda; order Scolopendromorpha; family Scolopendridae; genus Rhysida; species Rhysida immarginata. Next base: position 357,717 of record JAHWFO010049061.1, read on the forward strand.
CGTGCCTGATGTAGCTTAACTTCACTGAAGTTGTGTTTCAGTGAAAGCTCACCAGGCCACGGCCTCCCCCTGCTTAATGTTAGTGTTTATGTTAAACTCATTAAATGATTTAAAATTTTGAAATAACTAAAAAGGGGGTCTTAGATTAGCAAAATGGTAGCGTTTAATAAGTTATGCATTTCGAAGTACAATTTCATTCTCAGGGTAGGGAACTACAGTACTAAAACCAGGTCGGTTCCAACCATCGAATATAGTGTCCCAAATTGATGTATACACTCTTTGAAACGTTAGAGCTCAGCAACAAAATGAGATAGAAATATAAGGTTTCTTGTGTATGATCCAGATGGTGCTGGAAAACCATAGCAACACGTTCATTTGGTTATAAACCAAAATAGCTGGTGAGACTTTCTTTCAATGAACGTAAGGGGATACTGAAGTGTTACTGGAAAGTGGAGGATGTTGTTGAGGTTCAACGAAGAGGAAGTGCTACGGAGTTCCTGCCTCGGTTTCCCGATTTAACCCCTCTTGACTTCTACCTTTGGGGAACTTTAAAGAATTCGGTATATGGCACAAACCCACAAACACTGACGGAATTAAGAGATCAGATTAAACATTCCATCAATGATATTCCATTAGCTACAATACAGTTGGTATGTTGCTCAGTTCGACGTCGGTGTTGGGAGTGTACTGTGGCAGAAGGTGGACATTTTGAACATAATTTTTTCAATTGAAAAATGGAAGGAAAAATCCTGCGACCTGGATTTGACTATCATGGCTATCGTGACAACTTGGTTGTCTTTAAGACGCCTTGGGCCCACATTTCTCGTATGGGCCCGAAGGGATGCTTCTTGTTTATAAGGTGGTCCGAAAAAGCCGATCTACCGTCGCCGTTGATCCAGGATCTTCGATGCTCGTTAAATCATTCTCTGAAGGACCTCTTCGTCGATCCGACGTAAAAGCGTCCACGCTAGGGCATGTTAGTTTGTAAACCCTGCATGCGGAAAAGAAGATGTCCAGGTTTTATTGCAGTTCTGTTTGGTTTAATGCATACTTGTACTTGTTCTTTGTCTTGATGGCCATATTGATTCCTTCGTTTCGGAAGACTGTTGATACCCTTGAAATTTCGGGGGCACTATAAGTTGAAGCAGATTACTTCTGGTCTGATATTGCGTACTGTCGAGTGCTGGAGGATCGTTAAGTCTGGTTGCTCTCATTCATTATTGCTGCTCTTTATCTAACCTAATCTTCAAATTTATTTGTTAGTAATAAAAAAATACAACTTGTAACTACTAATATAATGCCAAGGATGGTAGTTGCAATCATATATTAAACATAATTTAACAAATTTGTCTAAAAATCTTATGTGGATAATGCAGATGATTAACTTAAGAATAAAATAAAACATTTTTTCCACAACGAAACAGGAATTGAACAAAAAGAAAAAGACCGAAAATAAAATGAAAAAATACAACCTGAGTCTGTAAGCGCTTTTCGAAAGCTTTGCTTTCGTCATTCAGCAGCCAAGGAGCCCCTCGAGAGAACTTGAGAGAAGTGACTTGGAATAGAACATGCTGAGTATTTATAACGAACTGAAGCCAATCAAGACAAAAAGATCCAACTAAAATTAATTGATTGGGTAAGTGCGTTGCCCATTTGATCAATGGTGATTCGCTAATAGGGCCCCTATCTAAGTTGAGTAACAATTTTTTATCTGTTTTTTGAATGGCTAAGCTTTCGAAGGCGTCCAGAAGGTGTTTCTTGTTTATTGACTCATTAAGTTTTACATTGTTTAATAAGAATTCATGCCCGGTATCTAGAGAGTGTTTGGCTATGGATGACTGATTCCCTCTACCATATCTTGTGTGTCTCATGTGTTCTTCGAATCTTGTTTCAATATTACGGAAAGTCTGTCCTTTGTAAATCATGGGGCAATGGGAACATCTGGCTTCGTATATTCCTGATTTCTGTAGTGGTGGAATCTGGTCCTTTGGGTTAGGTAATAAATGCCTGGTCTGGTTTGGATTGCTAAAAGATAACGAAATATTAAAAGATTTAAAATCAGAATTGAGACCTTTGATTAATGATTTATTGTAAGGTAAGGATATGACTCTCCCTCTATTTTTAGTCCGGTTGAGGGTAGTGATTTCGTCCATGAACTTCTTTAACTTCCTCTTCCTGACCAAATCGGTAATGGTGCGTGTGCTATAGCCATTTTTAACTGCAATATTCTGGATCAAGGAAATTTCTTTTTTGAATGAGGATTGAGCTAGTGGTAGATTAATAGCTCTGTCAATCATCGAAATGAAGGTGGACATTTTTTGATTCCGGAATCGCTTGGTATGTAATTCAAACCGTTCGTAGGCTTTCGGTATACCTCAAATGACAGTAAATCATGGTTTCTGATAACCAGGATGTCAAGAAACGGCAATCTTTGATTATTTTCCAACTCAAAAGTGAATTGAACGGACGGAAAATAACTGTTAATATGTTGGACAAAAGAAAGACGGAAAATAACTGGACGCCTTCGAAAGCTTAGCCATTCAAAAAACAGATAAAAAATTGTTACTCAACTTAGATAGGGGCCCTATTAGCGATTCACCATTGATCAAATGGGCGACGCACTTACCCAATCAATAATTTTCAGTTGGATCTTTTTGTCTTGATTGGCTTCCGTTCGTTATAAATACTCGGCATGTTCTATTCCAAGTCAGTTCTCTCGAGGGGCTCCTTGGCTGCTGAATGATGAAAGCAAAGCTTTCGAAAAGCGCTTACAGACTCAGGTTGTATTTTTTCATTTTATTTTCGGTCTTTTTCTTTTTGTTCAATTCCTGTTTCGTTGTGGAAAAAGAGTTTTATTTTATTCTTAAGTTAATCATAATTCAACAAGTTTTATCAGAAAAATGCTTTTTGATATCGTGAAGTATTTGAACAAATCAAGGAAAACGGGGCTTTGAAGTACTTTTTGCATGAAAAACTACCAAAAACTTGATTTTGAATTGAGTTCTCTTCTCTTTCGGAGATCTTCAGTACAACTACATTTCAAAGATACAGAAACCAGACTGAAGCATTACTGGAATGAATGTTTGTGTGTTAATCATTGATGGAAATTCTGAATATTTTTCTTACATAGTATCAATCATATAGCTTTCAAATATGCTTTTAAGTTTTCTGTTTTTATTGAGAAGTTGTGGAAAACGGGACCCGAACATTATGTCATGGGGAATGGAGGGATGGGAATCACTAAGATTTTGGCGAACAATTCAAACAAACCTGAATTTGCGTTCTGTTAAAGATGGCAAATTTATATAGTGGAATTCAGAAGGTTGAACCACTACCAATAACGAAAGCAAATAACGACAATCTATCAGAAAGGAGCAACAATCTATCAGAAACGTGGTTTTTAATCCACAAAGCAAAAATAAATGTAACCTACAATCATACTACCTAACTCAGGGCGGCGATCATCCTCAAAGTACTGCTGGCTCTATTCGTGAGCAGAGAAAGAGAAAACTGTCTGGTTCATAGATAATGCCTTTATTAGACAGTCAAAGTTGGATGGGGTAACTGGCCGTCGGTAAGCTGAGATTATCGTAGGCAAGTACGCACCAATTTGTGTTTTACGATCGCACTTTGCTGTTTATAGTCGCTTAACCGCCTTCCTATCTTCTGCGTTTCTTACTTTACATCTAGTAACGTGCGAATTTGGTAGTGGTTCAATCTCCTGAATGACGCTTCAACTTCACCATCTTTAACACAACGCAAATTCAGGGTCGTTGAAACAATTCACCAAAAAGGTTCGGGTCCTGTTTCCCCATAACTGGCGCAGTGGCCAGGATTCGAAGTTTTCAGAGGTATTTCTCCTGATTGAAGGAGCACTACACTTTTTAAAAACAGCTTGGAGTTTACAAAGTTATAATCAAAAACATTATAGAAAAAGCAAAATGATCCTGAAAACACACAACCAACATTAGTATTAATTACTAATTACACAGTCTTGCATGAAAGTTTTTTTTGGATGATCGCAGGCTCTGATGACAACATTTATCCTGTTACTAATTTTGCACATTTTGTAAGATTAATGGTGTTCCAAACATTATTTTCAATATGACTGAGATAGGAAATTCGGTAGCATTTTATCACCTCGATCCACTTTTGTCTTTAACAGTTATTAACAGCTTCGGCACGTGGAGAAGATGCGCTGTCTTATGAAAGGTCTGCATTCACTGTTGCAGTTAGGATGCGTAGTTTGCCAGTATCTGAAGCACACTTACATCCTCAAACCATCAGTGCCTGTGGAAACTTCATGTTCTTAGTTTGGACAGAAAGCTTCATGTTGTTTTTCTGTAAACTCCTTTATCCCCAAACACACAAGAGAACATAACTTCATCACTCCACAATACTCTGTTCTAGTTGTGGTACTCCATTTCAAAGTATCAGGTTGTTGCATATCAAATGTCGGATTTCGAGGTGGGTTCTGCGCTTCAGGCGGTTTCTACGTTTAGTAGCAAGTACCCATAACAAAGTGGTACATTCCCAGAGATAAACCTGTCGGCGACCAGCTACCTGAAATTTGCATGTCTGCGATGATATTTCATAGCGTTTGAACTCAAGCGAAGATAGTCATGACTTCATACGAATTACGTGTGATAATGCATTACAAGTTCAGGTTAAATACACTGCATCCAACACCTCTCGAAACATCAATAAGGTATCCGGTGTAGGCACCATAAACGTATTGTCCAACGTTGGTTCCGAAAATTCCTGGCGGGAGTGACGGACCTGGCAAATGAGCCACGCGGCAGACCGCCAACGTATTGAATGACGCTGATCTGAAGCGTTCTGTTGAAGAGGACCCGTCAAAAACTGTTCGGGAATTTGCAGGGGATCATGCTGTATCAGCGTGGGCTCTCAGTAGACACCTTAGGACCATTGGCAAGTTGAAAAAACAGGACTAATGGGGTCCCACGTGATCTTACGGAAAACCAAAAAGAGTGCCACTTGGAGGTGTGTACGGAATTGCTTTTGCGCCATGAAGAAGCGGGGATTCTTGATCGCATTGTCACCTACGACGAGAGGTGGCTTCTATATGACAATAGGAAACGGTCAGCACAGTGCCTGGATGCTGATGAACCCCCGCGACAGTTCCCTGAACCCCTGTTGCATCCCAGGAAGCTCATGGTTGCAGTTCGGTGGAAAATTCATGTTGTAGTGCATTACAGCTTCCTGCAGCAGGGGGAGACGATAACCGCTGCGACCTACTGTCGTGAACTGCATCGTATACACACAAAACTGTGTCAGCAACTTGTGCATCGTAAAGGCGTCCTGCTGCTATAGGACAAAGCGCGTCCGAACGACCGTGCATGCGCCACAGGCTCAGGGCTACGAGGTGCTTCCACAAGGACCTCTCCCCTACCGACTACCATCTTTTCCAGAGCCTGGACAATTTTCTCCAGAGGATAACATTTTTAACCCAAGCAGACGTCGAAAACGCATTCCAGGAGTTGGAGTCCTGTGACCATGGATTCTATCAGAGAGGGCTCAAGAAGCTGCCAAATCGTTGGCAACAATGTTTGGATTGCAATGGGGGTTATTTCGAATAGCACGTGTGAAGGTGTCCTTTGTAGAGGGCCATTAAAGATGACCTCTGCAATCCGACATTTGATATGCAACGATCTGATATATTTGGAAGTGGTACTAAATTTATCTGTCTGAACCATCCATTTCAACATTCCAACTTCACATTTTAAAGTGCGTTTAGTACATCTACTTCTTTTCCGGGACTTTTAACAATATCCCCATTATCTTTAATTCATTGCAAACATTTACAGATTTAGATCCTGTAGCAGTCTTTGCTATTTCTGGTAATGTTTTCCCACTACTCAGTTCTTGAATAGATAATTGAGGTTGCTTTCTCATCATTGTGGACATCATGATGCAAAAGCTGACCCAAAAAAGCGTTATGGAAACAGTTTTCCATTATTGTTGGTGCCGGCTTGAAGCACGCGACGGCACTGAAAAGTCACCTGACCATTGTTGTCTGAGCAACAATCTATATATATAAAACCAAAAGTCTGTATGTTTGTGTCTGTGTAGCTTCAGGCAATCCTATTGGCTAATCGAAAAGGAATTGTTTCGATTGTTAAGACAGTATTATTGTTAAACTCAGGATGAGCAGAAGAATTTTAATTGATGCAATATTTTTGTTTGTATAATAAACTTTGGATAGCAAAGAGATTTTTTGGTTAATCTTCGGTATCTGCACAATCGCGCGATGACTGAATCAGCAAATTGAATTGTCGCGATTCCTGTAACCGGCCGGGGGGAAACCAACTGCCCCCTGTAACCAAATAGGTTGGGGTTGACACTATATGATCACAAATATCCGGACACATGCACGTTTGCGCTCTAGCCACGATTTCATGGAAATCAATAGGGCGTTGCACATCCCTTTGCCCGAATCACAGCTTCCACCCTTCGGGGAAGACTTTCCACCAAATGTTGGTAGGTACTTTCCGGAATGTTCCTCCATTCCTCCCGAAGAGAGAGAATCAGTTCAGGTACAGAAGTTGGCCCATGTGATCTGGCCCGCATGCGTCTTTCCAATTCATCCCACAGACTCTCTATAGGATTGAGGTCGGGACTTTGTGCCGGCCAACCCATTTCTTCGACCCCTGAGTCCACAAACCACTGCTGTACACGCCTCGCTTTGTGGCACGGAGCATTGTCATGTCGGTAGAGAAATGGCCCGTTTCCGAAAAATTACCACAATGTTGGAAGTGCACAGTTGTCCAGAACATTCAGATAACGGTCGGAGTTCATGATTCCTTGCACAGGAACGAGCTGGCCCAGTCCGTACCATGAAAATGAGCCCCACACCATGACTCCTCTTCCTCCGAACTTGACTGTGGGCTCTCTGCACTCAGATAAGAAGCGTTCTCCAGGTATGCGCCAAACCCAAACTCGTCCGTCGGATTGCCAGAGTGTATAGCGAGATTCGTCTGTCCACATTACACGTTTCCATTGGTCCATTGT
>JAHWFO010049061.1:365148-379434 GCA_023313115.1 Rhysida immarginata
CATTATCATGTGACATTGGGCCAATCGATGATCTGTGAGGGGTGTCCGGATATTTTTGATCATATAGTGTATATCAGTTCGTTAGAGGAGGAGTCTGATATACATGATCGTTTGCGATTTGACTCGCGGTTGCGATTGTGCAGTTACCGAAAATTTACCGATTTTTTCTTCTTTAAAATGTAATATCCTTTCATTGAAAACATGGTTTTTACATTTGAAAAGTAAAATCATGTATCTGAACATAATATTATATGATGACTTCTCTGAATTTTGAAATGTCCGTTTTCCAATTTTAAAAAAGTATTTTTATTCAGTTATTGCAACCTAATTATCTTAACCATTACTTAGAATTTTTATTATTCAACAGTGGCTTAAAGAATAAAGGCAAATAGCGAGTAGATAAATTAGAGATAAATACCATACCGTTTACCGATTTTTGGATAGGTTTGCCCAATATTTTGTGAAGTGACCTAAGAACTTTAATGTTACCATAATAACACTTTAGTTCTGAACTGTGTCAATAGATGGTACTACCTTAACTTTAAAACCACAATATAAGAAATAAACTGTGTTTAAAACGCGCTTTAGGTCGTGTCTGCCGAACTTCATTTTAGCGTTATTGTTTGACGCGCCGGACACGTCTGATCTATGCCCTAAGGGGTTACCTGTCGTATAATTATTGATGTTTATCGTCTGTGTTTTACGGGTTTAGACTTGTTTAATTTGCGATGCTATTGTTGTTTGGTTTCGTATTCATATTAATACGTTTTGGCTTTTCTCTCGGACTTCGATTTGCTTTGCAATTCGGATTTTATTTTTTGCTTTGTGAATAGGTACTGACGTTTGATTTTATTCAAATTTTGTAAGATTGGAGATAAGTAGCATTAGAAGCGCCCCGGGGGCACTTCCTGGTTCACTCTCCGTCGTTCATGCACGAGGATGATTGTGTTGTTTGTTGTGTGCCCGAATGGCTTGTGGATCATGTTTTTGACAACTGTGTCGTATAGTTTTTTGTCACTGTTGACATCAGGAATTTCTGCAGTAATAACATCGTCAGTTTGGTTGGGAGGCAATTTTTCTTTTAGCCACAGTAAAAGATGTACGCAAAAGCCGCTGAGTCTCGCCAATATTTGACATTTCGTGAGCAGATCTACCAACTTCCGAACTTTATTTTCAAAAGCTCGAGCATAGGTTAGCAGGATAGAATGAGCATAAAATTATGATGCAATGACAAAACATTCGTTTTATGCTATTGAACATAAAATGAGTATAGCAGACAATAAGGATAGGGAAGTGTCTATCGAGGAGGCAAAGGAGAAACACGTGTCTCCCTTGAGCCCTCTAACAAATGTCCAGACGACTGACAAAAGCTTGTGTATTTGTTTGTGTGTTTGGAAAAGAAAGAGAAAGAACGAGAATTGGTCAGGAAACTCTGCAGCTAAAAGACAAATGGGCATCGGGAACATCTGAACAACGGGAGCTTCGTCTAGAGCAGGAGGGTATAAGAACTTCTACGTCAAGGGCAAGGGAAACTTCGAAGGAAAGATGAGATCTAAAGTATCCAGTGATATTTCCCGATGGTGAAAATGGATATTTTAATCTGCGCAGGTCAATCCAACAAGAGGATAAGTAAAGTCCCGGGCGACGCCGGATTTTTAGCTAGTATTTATTATATCTTTACTTACAGAAATACACTGAGTTAGCAAAACTCATGGGATAGCAAGCACATTGATTGATGGGCATGGCTCACGAATTCACAGGGGTAACGGATTCTGGGAATGGACCATTAGACGTTGTGGGAAGAGCTTGGATAAGTGATTAATCAGAAATGGCACGTCATCGCGAGTTGACGTCTTTTGAATGGGGTATGGTAGTAGGTGCCCGACGCATGGGATGTTCCATTTCGGCAGTGGTGCAGGAATTTGGCTTACCCCGCTCAACTGTCTCCTGGGTGTATCGGGAATTGCTGGATGAAGGCATCACAGTCAACAGGCACCATACCGGGCGTCCAGCTGCCCTGAATGATCGTGACCGGCGACAACTGGGACGAATGATTCAGAGAGACAGGAGCGCAACAGTGCAGCAAATCACAGACCAGTTCAATACTGGCCGCACTAGAAACGTCTCTCGGTGGAACAATCCGTCGGAATCTGCATGCCCTCGGGTTTGGCAGCCGTCGCCCTACACGGGTGCCAATGCTTACCCAGCGTCATCGGATACTCCGGCGTGCATTTGCCACCAACCATCTTGGCTGGACTCTGCAACAGTGGCGTAACGTCATATGGTCAGATGAGTCATGATATCAACTGTACCACGCTGATGGGAGGCACCGTGTGTGGCGCAGACCTCACGAAACGATGGATCGACTGCGCATGCCAACAGGTGGTGGTGCAGGGTGGTGGTGATGGTCTGGGGTGCATTTTTCTGGTTTGGATGGGCCCTCTGGTTAACCTGGACCAAACGTTTAATGGTCCACGGTATCGTCAACTCATCGGAGACCATCTGCACCCGTTTTTCGAAATTTGATTACAAGGAGAGGCAGAATAGTTACCAAGGTGTTTTTTTTTTTTTAAATAAACCTTAAATTATGGCCTAAAATAGTAATAAATAAAAATAATGGGGTTTTACCTGCTTTTTGGTTTTTATTACATCTATAGGTCACCCCTATTAAATTGTCAGAACTTAGCACAAATTCATACGCAGCATATGCTTATGGCATGATCACTGGTTTTATGGCATAATTATTCCCCTTTTGGTTCTGCCCCATCATTTCATTGGCCATCAAGAAAAGATGACATTTGCTTCGTGCTTTGTGCAATGTTCTTGCAAAAATCAGCACTCCAATCACAAAAGGCTCGGAATAAGTGTAATATTTTTTAGAAAAAGAAACTGATTACTTGAATCAACAATACATGCAACTTATCAACAAGTCATGCCGCCACAAATAAGTAAATCATTTTTATATAAAATTTAATGATCATATTCATGCCCCTGTTTGATATTTTACTCTATCGAGCTGATTGAGCGAAGCTCTTTACCGACGAGAATGTTTGTCCTCTAACTCCTCCGACACCACTTGACTAATTTAAACCAAATTTTGCTCAATTAATCCTATTTGGACATAGATGGTTTTGAAGTATTTTCAGAAAAATCGATCAAGCCATCAAGGAATAATCACCAGAAAAAGAATTTTCTCTATGGCTTGCTATAGAGAAAATCACGCCCTAAGAAAAATTAACCGAGTAATTAACGTTTTCTTTTTACATAGGTATAACATTAGTGACAAATCTCATCGATTTTATCAATTTTATCGAGTTCTAAGATATTTATATCGACTAATTTTTCACCAAAAAGATGCTAGTATAGGCCTACACATTCTACGTCGGAAAAGTAAGTTCGAGGAGAAATGACAGACCATTTGTACGATTTTTCAAATCATCGTTACCCTCCGACTAATCAACTCACTCAGCTCTTTTTTGCAAGTGCCCGTTGGCACGCGTTGCACACCTAGTTATTCATTAAAGGACTCAAATAGACTTCTAAAGATGTTTATTATTTGCAAAATTACATTTACAAAACACTGCAGCCTTTTGAAACAAATTTTATACAGGGTGGATACAAAAATTAGCCCACCCTTTTATTTTCGTAACCGAAGCAGATATGTCAATTTTGATGAATCCAATGAAAAGAAGTTATGGATGACCTATCCCATGGTGCATTTTTCATCATCCCAAGTATGCAAATTAGGATACATTCAAATCCTATCTTAAGAACCGTAGCAGATACACGAAAAATTCCAATTGAAGACTTGTTCAGCATGGAATTTCAAACAAAACAAAAAATTTCCAAAATCTGAAGAAGGGATCACCAGCAATCACATGTTGAATTTATTAGTTACCTCCCTATGCACTTCACAAAGACATTTGAATAATCAACATGCAAATCAAGAAATTACCAAAAATTACCATGATAACATTCACTTTCATGAGGAAAAGCAAATAAATGGCATGTGTCAGCATACAGAAGACAGAACAATTCCAGGATGGCAAGCTACACGGTTCCTGAAATGGTCAACATGATCTTCTGCTTTGGAATGTGATTGCTGGTGATCCATTCATTGGTTTTTGGGATTTTTTTTGTGTGTTTTGTTTTGTTTGGAATTCCATGCTGAACAAGTCTTGAATTGGAATTTTTCATGTATCTGTTACGGTTTTAAAGACAGGATTTGAATGTGTCCTAATTTGCATATTTGGGATGACGAAAAGTGTACCATGGGATAGGTCACCCACAACTTCCTTTTCATTGGATTCATCAAAATTGATATATCTGCTTCAGTTACGAAAATAAAAGGGGTGGGGACTCTTTTTTTTTTTTCCACCGTGTATAAAAAAGGATTTACTTATTTGTGAAGGCGTGACTTGTTGATAAGTTGCATGTATTGTTGATTCACATATTCAGTTTCTTTTTCTAAAAATTAGTACACTCGTCGTGAGCCTTTTGTGATTGGAGTGCTGATATTTGCAAGAACATTGCACAAAGGCAGGAAGCAATTAGATTTTATAATTACCATATTTTTTCGAATATTGGCCGCATTCACTTTAGACTGCAGCTGCAAATTAGACGGTGGAAAGAAAAAATAACCGTTTAAAGGCCGCAATTCACTTTAGGTCGCAAACTTCTAGGGGCTACAAAAAGATCGAACTACTTCGTTTTAGCGTCCCACAGTATCTGGAATAGTAATTTTGACAGCAGTCTTATGATTTATATAATCTTTCAAATTATTTTTATATATTTAATGAAACTTTTATAAATGTATTAATTACAGTAATTTCATTTTAATGAGCGAGTATAACTTATTTCATCAGCGGCGGCCATGATTCTAAAGAATGCTCTATTGCGCTACTGGTCAGCATTTCATTGATAGAACCATGGCTGCCGCTGATGAAATAAAAGTTAAACTCGCTCATTAAAATGAAATTATTGTAATTATTTACACATTTCATTAATAAATTTATAAGAGTTTCATTAAGTATATAAAAGTAAATTAGATAGTTATATAAATAATAAAATTAATATCTAAATTACTATGTAATATACTGTGGGACGCTAAAACGAAGTAGTTCGATCTTTTTTTTGTTCTATCCAAAATTACCGATAATGACTTTTTAATTCAGAAAAAAAATTTTTTTTCAGGCCGCACTCACTTTTGGCTGCACTCCTAAAATTTTCGATTTTTTTGGGTTTAGAGCCGCGGCCTATATTCGAAAAAATATGGTACTCACAATGTATACAGGTATTCCACATTTGGGGTAAGAGTGGACAGGTGAGATGGTTATGAAATTCCTTTATTTTAATAATAATAATAAATACGAGGATGGATCCATAAAAAAGGTTACCAGGAATCATCCTTACTCTAAACCATCAAATAAATTGATCAAATTCAACTCAAACAGAACAGTCGAGGTCATGGATTTTTTCCTTCCCTTTTCTATTTGTTATTGTGATATGTTTGAAGATTTTCTTCATTTTCTTTATTATCTTCATCAATTTACTTAGTCATTATATAGATATGTTCCTTATAATCAAAACTGTTAATGGTATCACTTAAATCTGGCTTTAATTTAAACAAGGTCTTGCAAAGAAGGGGCAACTTCCACGACACCCCTGTCAGTTTTTCACGTAATTGGACAGAGTATAAGGAAGGTTTTGGAAACCTATCTACAGAATTTTGGTTAGGTAATATTATTTCTTAAATTTCATTGTCTTCATTAAATTACAAATGTATTGAAACTGTATTATTTCTTCCCCAGGGAATGAGAACTTTTTCATTATGACTAATCAAGAGCGGGTTACATTAAGAATCGAACTTGTTGATTTCGAAAACAACAAAGGATGGGCTGAATATAATGATTTTCGTATAGAAAACGAGGACGACAGCTACAGACTATCAGTACTAGGAAATTATTCAGGGAATGCAGGTATATAAATCCTTTCAAATTTAGGGTTGTTAGGGATCTGTGGTAATGGTTAGTAATGTGGTGAGCATGTTCATTTCACGCGACAAGAAACGAGCAATTTTTTACCACCCAAGGGGTTCTAAGGACTTCAGGAAATGGTACCGTGAATGCAAAGAAACATTTTCAAAAGGTTTCATGATCATGGCGGAATACAGCTACAACATCAAAGGCCAAAGTGAACGCCATGTAAAGGGTATCCCAAAATTCACGCAAGAAGTAATTTTAATTCATAAAGTATACAGTATAGGGTTTGGTATGGAATAGCATATCGGGTAAATGGTCTCCATGGCTTTGCTTGCACATACACACACATTTGTCAAACTTTTCCATGACTGTTTTGCATAAATGTGGCTGAATTTCATTGATAAGCACTCAATTTCCTCCTTCAAGGCATGGGTGGTCGTGGGCTTGTTGGCATAAACCTTAGACTTCAAAAAACCCCAAAGAAAATTCTTCGAAAATGCAGCTGATAAGGAATAACAGTTAATGGTGCTCGCTATCGGGATATGATATCCAATTTTTTGAGCCTGAATTGCAAGATATGGTGCCATATGCCATACAGCCTGAGAAAAAACTCAATTACTGCATGAGTTATTCCCTGGTAATGTAATCATGTTTTGGTGATCAGAATTTGCCGCCCACATCATGTGACTTAAAGCCATTGGACTTTTTTCTTTGCGGTTTTTTGAAGTCTAAGGTTTATGCCAACAAGTCTACGACCACCCACACCTTGGAGGAGGAAATTGAGCACTGTATCAACGAAATTCAGCCACATTTATGCAAAACGGTCATGGAAAATTTTGACAAAAAAGAGTGCGTATGTGCCAGCAAAGTCGTGGAGGCCATTGACCCAATATGCTATTCCATACATAACCCTATACTGTATACTTTATGAATCAATAAGAAATTTACAATCTTTAATTAAAAACCTGTGTTTTCTATCAAAATTACTTCTTGCGTGAATCTTGGGACATTCTTTACTATCAGACTAACATTCTAATGTATGGTCCAGAGATAAACAAGGTATAGCTGCACCAAGACAAGCCTGTTCCTGGAATGCATGCAAGAAGATACCGGAATCTGCTCCATTCAGCGATATACCTGTCAAATCGCTGGATGTATCGTGTATGGATTTTTATCACTTTGGCCTACTTAAACGGGCCCTCGGAAAAAGACGACCGCAGACAGTGGAAGGTCTTTGGAAGGCGTGTTTACAGGAGCGGTTACGAATTGATCTTGGCATTCTGCAAACGGCATTTTCTAGCTCTCTGTAACTTGTTACCATAGATCCCTAAAAACCCTCTGTACGGTTGCTTCTGCATAATAAAATATGAACCGGTTTGATGTAAGTGTGACATATGATGTTAGTTTATTTTTTTTATTTATCTAATTTTGCTGTTGCTATAAATATATTCACTTTTTTTTTTAATCTGTGTCTTATAATATTTATTTATTTGTTGTGTTGAGTGTTGCCATTTCGCAATAATTATTTAAGTTGTGATTTTTAAGCGTGATATTAAAAACAGCCAACAATTAGTTCTTCTAACGAGAAAGCATTGTCGACATAGGTGAAATTCTCCCTATTCATGGGATGCTGACCCGTTGGGGCAATTGTTGCAGTTTGTTTGTTTTGTTTTTTTTTTGGAATTTATGAGAATTATTAGAAAAAAACTTTTGATCTGGATGGTCATGTTTTTTTTTTGATGAGCAAGCAAGTTTTAGGTTTAGATTAAGCCTATCTTCTCGATAGCGAAGTTGTCGGACAATGGGTCATTCGATTGGCTTGCTCTAGTTATGCTTTTAAGTAATTTACGATTATGTTTAAATTCAATTGATGACCGAAATCGTTTTGAATTTTTAATGATGTTGTCTTTGTTCATTCTGCGTTGTGAGTGTTCCTGCTAAGATGAATTGCCGATGTTCTTTTGTCCTGTTCCCTACTGTTAGCGCTCTTCTGCCCTGACGTGCTTGGCAGTGAAGCCGTACCGGTTCGTATTCCAGCATGAGATTTATCTTGCGGCGAGTTGGTGAGTTGTCTTAAAAATTATTTGACGGGCCTCGGAAACCTTCTTGAAGAAACTGTTTGCGTTTTCCGAGTGGCTACAGACAGAGTGTTCTTAGCCAGTGCAACCTATGAACAATTGAGTTGCTAGCAGTTCAGAGGAACATGTACGAACAGAAGTTTATTTCGAATGGAATTGTGCGAGTGAAGAATGTATTTTAGTACTTTCTGTTAAATTAATGCTTAAAGTCCCGAGTAATGGAATCTGAAGGTTGGTGTGAGGTGGCGCAAGAGTCCTGCCGTTGTTCGACTCTGATTTCCTCCGTCTAGGAGCAGTGTGATTATTCAGCTCTGGTGGCTCCGCTTGTGTGCTGGTTGGCAGTCTCATTTCATGGGCATGTATACACATTATTCAGTGGCTCATTTCCGGTAATGGTCTTAACAGACACGTGGTGGTGACAATACATGATTTGTATTAGTCTGTGGCTGGGACTATGAAGGGTTATTGTGCCCCCCTTCTCATTCGCATAATTAAAGGGTGCACACGACGTGTTCCTTACGTTGTGATTGGTGTAGACGTATTGCAGGTGGGAGACTGATGCAACAGACAGCCAAAGACCGAGCACCAGAGAGAGCTGAGGGTTCCTGTTGAGAACTCTG
Organism: Rhysida immarginata; assembly: GCA_023313115.1. Taxonomy (NCBI): domain Eukaryota; kingdom Metazoa; phylum Arthropoda; class Chilopoda; order Scolopendromorpha; family Scolopendridae; genus Rhysida; species Rhysida immarginata. The sequence goes on from JAHWFO010049061.1 coordinate 373,828, forward strand.
CACAAACGGGAATAAGCTGCAGGCAGACCTTGTCAAGCCACAGACAGAAAATATTGAATGAGAAAGTGTGTCTGCCAATGTGGGAAGCTTGTGAAGTAAACTAAGTAAGGATAAATTAATTTTTAGTAGTAGCCCCTATCTATTTTGATTAGTAACCTATGAGGCTAGGTCGTGATTTGTATTTGTTTTTTACTGAATAAATTATGGCAACATTGTTTTTTGTTGTGCATTTTAACCTTACAAATCCCGTCGTCGTCCTTTATTAACAGGTCCCGAACCCGTGATTGCTCTTGGGCATGTGTGGCGGTTGCCTTTGGGTACCCCCCCCCCCCCAGAACATCACATATTTGGCGCCCAAACAGGGACTCGAACTCTGGACCCTTAGGTAACGAATTGATCTTGGCATACTGCATTTTCCACCTTTTCTAGCTCTCTGTGTAACTTGTTACCATAGATCCCTAAAAACCCTCTGTACGGTTGCTTCTGCATAATAAAGTATGAACCGGTTTGATGTAAGCAATACGATAACTTATTAAATATGGCAATGCATTTCAACTATCACTGTCATCAAATAGTTAATGGCCAATTGAAGACGACAATAGTTGAAACATCCTTCCAGAACTAAGATACAAGCTTCTGAAACCACAATGACATACAGAATTTCCTTTATACATACATTCTCATAACCGACGCTCCTTACAATTCTCAACGTTCACAATGCATACCAATCGTCATGCTGGAATACCAGTACTGTACATTATTACAGCCTTTAATAAAAAGATTAACCCTCTGTGTAATCCTACACCAATTAATAGTTGATAATAGACAGATGGCTTAGATAAGACCAAAGTTCAGTCTGTATCATTTATTCAATTGACATCACTAAAATATACAAAGTTAACCCCTATAGTACGTATATTGCGTTGTGTTCAAAAGTATAATTTACAGGCTCGACTTGGATATTCCAAGCGATATCGTTTCTCCTGCCCAATTAGATCAGCACTCCAAATTATTCAACAACAGTTGCCTTCACGGGGGCTGCTAGGCTTCTGTGAATCATATCACTTACCCTTGGAACATCAAATTTCATCATCATTACAAATTAAGTGTTATGCATAGAAGCAAACACATCTTCCATTCTGAAATCAAACTGCCGTTTTAGTTTTATCTTGGATGAATTGTTACAGTCATTTCAATCCCCAATACCATTGTCTCCATAAACATCTCTGCATCAAATACAATGTATAATCATCGTGGGCATTGGCAAACTTATCTTAATTGTTCCTCTGGCCCGTTGTTTAGTTAACAACACCAATATTTTTTTTTTACATTACTCAACAATTAACTTCAAAAAATCACCAAAAACCGAATTCTAGCACTGATACTTGGAAAACGACATAACAACAATTAAAAAGGGAGGGAACCTCTAATCCACAATTGTTCCTTCATTCAATATTAACTAAGCCAAGCTACAATAATTTCTTAAACAACCAAGTAAAATTCACCCCATCTACATTAAAAACATTAAAATTAAAAAAAAAACAAAAACAAAAAAAAAACCACTAAACCAACCGTTTGAAAACACGACAATAACTGACATCGCATGTCACGATATCATATCACGAGGGTCATTTTTAAAATAAGAAGCATTTTGTAATAAAAACAAAACTACTATATATATTTGTTAGGATTATTTGTGGCACGGCAAATAAAATAGCATAGAATACAGTTCATAGAAAAAGGTTTAATGCATTGAACTTTACAAGATTATGGTCAAACAATAATTTAGAATACAGAGTAACAATGCCGTTACTAAGCGCAACAATAGCATGTGCGGGGAGCGCTCACGTTAAACAAAAGAAATGAGGAGATTGTAAATAAAATAAATTATATACACTGAGTTAGCAAAACTCATGGGATAGTTACTTAATATCTGGTCGGGCTACCTCTGGCCCTGCGGAGTGCAGCAATACGGCGTGGTAGTGAGTCTGCAAGTCCCTGGTACACTTCTGGAAGCAGTTGACACCAGATAGTCTAAAGAGCCGAAGTTAGTTGCTGCCCGTTCGTGGGCGGATGATCCAGTGCCCGTAACCTGACTTCAACAGCATCCCAGATATGCTCGATGGGATTCATGTCAGGGGTCCGGGCTGCGTATATTCGAAACGCACGAGGTGCAGACCATCATTCGCTCTCTAGTGGCAATAAACATAACCTTACGCCCTCCAGGAGTCCAACTTGTTTACTAGTCCAACTAGATTACACTGGCACTGTTGTATTTTTTATTTATTTATTTTTTTTTGTATTTTTTATTTTTTATTTTTTTTTTGCTCGGAGTGGATTTTTTTTTAAAGACTGGGGGGCTGCGCCCCCCAGACCCCCCCTCTAACGAACTGATATATACCCCAACCTATTTGGTTACAGGGGGCAGTTGGTTTCCCCCCGCCCGGTTACAGGTTTCGCGACAATTCAATTGGCACTGGACATTCAATTCTACATCGTTTATCGTCACTAGAGGGCGAATGATGGTCTGCACCTCGTGCGTTTCGAATATACGCGTCCGGGCTGGCCAGCTCAGTCGTTGGACCTCTCCTGCATGCTCCTCGAACCATTCGCGGACGACATTGTAGCGATGTGGTGGAGCATTGTCATCTTGAAAGACTGCTACATCGTCAGGGTGTTGAAATGTCAAAAACGGGTGCAGATGGTCTCTGATAAGTTGACGATACCATGAACCATTCAACATTTGATCCATGATAACCAGAGGGCCCATTCCAAACCAGGAAAATGCACCCCAGACCATCACTGACGCCCCACCACCCTGCACCACCACCTGTTGGCATGCGAGATCCATCGTTTCGTGAGGTCTGTGCCACACATGGTGCCTCCCATCAGCGTGGTACAGTTGATATCGTGACTCATCTGACCATATGATGTTACGCCACTGTTGCAAAGTCCAGCCAAGATGGTTGGTGGAAAATGCACGCCAGAGTGTCCAATGATGCTAGGTAAGCATTGGCACCCGTGTAGGTCGATGGTTGCCAAACCCGAGGGCATGCAGATTCCGACGGATTGTCCACCGAGAGACGTTTCTAGTGCGGCCAATATTGAACTGGTCTGTGATTTGCTGCACTGTTGCGCTCGTCTCTCTGAATCATTCTTCCCAGGTGTCGCCGGTCATGATCATTCAGTGCAGCTGGACGCTCGGTATGGTGCTTGTTGTGGACCGTGATGCCTTCATCCAGCCATTCCCGATACACCCTGGAGACAGTTGAGCGGGGAAAGCCAAATTCCTGTACCACTGCCGAAATGGAACATCCCATGCGTCGGGCACCTACTATCATACCCCGTTCAAAAGACGTCAACTCACGACGACGTGCCATTTCTGATTAATCACTTATCCAAGCTCTTCCCACAACGTCTAATGGTCCATTCCCAGAATCCGTTACCCCTGTGAATTCGTGAGCCATTGCCCATCAATCAATGTGCTTGCTATCCCATGAGTTTTGCTAACTCAGTGTACTTAACAATTTTTTCAAAATATTTTCTTTACCAGATTCTATGTACCTTTAACTAATTTTCCACAGAGTTTCCAAGTTATTTTAAGCACTTGTCATAGCGCTCAATGTACTTCCGCATGATCACTTCATAAAAGCTGCTGCCGATGAGGAGAGTCCGTAGTCTTTTGTTTGGGAACAACTTGGCCACCCACCTTACAGTCTGGATCTCGCGTCCAGTGGCTACCACCTGTTCCAGGAACGAATGTTCCAGAATCGAAAGGAATTCATCTGTGGCCTGCATTTCAGCGACGATGAAAAAGTGAAAACTGCGTGACTTTCTTCACCGGCAGCAGCTTTATGAAGTGATCATGCAGACGTACATTTACAAGTGCTTAAATAAACTTGGAAAGTATGTGGAAAAATAGTTTAAGGTACATAGAATCTGGCAAAGATAAAATTTTTGTACATACAGGGTCGGGACACATTAATATGACCACTTCTCCTCGAACATGTTGGAACGTCCCATGGTATGCAGATGAAAAACCATTGCATATCCTTAAAAGCTGACAACAGCAGACGTGTAGTAGCATCCGTTAACACAGCAATTGTCGCCGTCATGGGCAGAGCAAGTGACCTGTCGGACCTCCAAAAGGGAATGATCATTGGCTATCGGGCCAAGAGGAACAGCATTTCAAAAAAACGGCCACCTTTGTGAACTGCTCTAGGGCTGCCGTTGTGAAGGTGTACCGCGATTGGACGAACCAGACAGTTTCGAGCAACTGAAAAGGTAACTGTGGGCCATTGATCCTAGAGGCGAGCGTCGGTTACAATGCCTGGCCAAGACCAATTGGCGTGCCACTGTCAAGCAACTGACACAGCAAATGAACAGTGAGGCCACTAGGTGTGTCAGCACCAAGACAGTGCAACGGTCCCTTTCGAGGTTGGGGCTCCGGAGCAGGCGTATGGTAACAGCACCCATGTTGACGCCTGTGCATCGCCGAAAACGCCTCTAATTCGCAATGGACTACCGCCAGTGGACCTCGGCCGAGTGGCAAAGGGTTGCTTTAACTGACGAGTCACGGTTTCTGGTGAACAGAGTGGATGGATGATGGAGAATTCTCCTGGAAGCATCTGAGAACAGGCATCCCAGCACCATTGTTGGCAGACGACAGGCTGGTGGGGGACGTGTGACTGTTTGGGGGATGTTTTCGTGGTATCGTCTGAGTCCCCTGATACCGCTGGAGAGTACACTGAATGCTGTTCGTTAACTAATTATCGTCGCAGACCAGGTACACCCCTTCGTGTCGACAGTGTCTCCTCAGGGTGATGGCACCTTTCAACGGGACAATGCTCCCTGCCATACTGCCAAAATTGTCCACGACTGGTTCGAGGAGCATGAGGATGAATTCAAGCTACGCCCGTGACCACCAAACTCCCCGGACCTCAACCCCATTGAACATTTGCGGGACCACCTCGATCGCCATGTCCGCAAGCTGTACCCTCCACCACGCACGGTGATGGAATTACGGGATGCACTGATCGCCGAATGGTCCCAGATACCTGCAATCACCTTCCGAGGACTTATTGACTCTCTGCCGCCACGTCGACTAGCAGGTGGTCATATTAATGTGTTCCGACCCTGTGTATGTAATGGATTTAAGAGTTTTTTTGTTTTCTTTTAATTGTTTTTTTTTTTTATTTAGGTGATTCTCTTAGCTTCCACAGAGGCATGGCGTTTTATACCAAAGACAGAGATAACTGGATGAAATGCGCTCGAGACCGTTACGGAGGGTGGTGGTATTTCAGTTGCCTCCGAGTTAATCTGAACGGATTGTATGTCGAAGAAGGGAAAGAAACGAGTAGAACTTCTGGTCGTCTGATCTCTTGGGGTTCCTTTAACGGCTTTGAACATTCTCTTAGAAGTACAGAAATGAAAATTCGTCCAGCATATTTTCATGGTCTTTTCGACTCGACTAAAGAATCCAATGGGGATGAGAAATCGCCTTCGTAATACAACTTACTGGCAAAACAATTGATAATAGTAATTTTCCGCAGATCTTATAATAAGGACTTAGATTTATTTAGAAAATATCAGAGATCTACAATGCGG
>JAHWFO010049061.1:394434-435602 GCA_023313115.1 Rhysida immarginata
TAATTTGCATATTTGGGATGATGAAAAGTGCACCATGGGATAGGCCATCCACAACTTCCTATTCATTGGATTCATCCAAATTGACATATCTGCTTCGGTTCAAAAAATAAAAGGGGGGTTCAGACTTTAGTATTCACCCTGTATATTCTCATTCAGATATTGCAAATTTTCATCAAACAAAGAGCCTGAGCAATGTTGGGAATGTATAAAGATGTGCATGTCTAACATTTATACATATAAAAAAATAAATTATTATATATACAGTATATATCTTTTTATTAATCGAAAACTTGACATTAATAAAGATTTAAATCCCCTTCAGTAGTATTATTTGATTTATTATTCTGCATAAATTTGATATTCCAATTCCATTTATAAATTTCACGCTAGACTTATATAATGACTTTCATGTAAATACAATTTTTTTGCATTTTTATACATTACATAAATAAATAGTCAACTCGATTGTGAAAAATAATGGATACAAAATGTCCATGCATTTTAACAACATAGAAACTTTTTTATTAAAGAAAAAATTTTTTTTAACATGCAATATGTTTAAATAGATTAGGATGGCACAGAATCGTTGTTATACTGTAAATATATATATGTATATTTATTTTTTTTTTTAATTAAAAGTATATTGCAATAAATTAATTTTTTCCTTTTTTTTAATAATAGGAGTGACATGGAAGAGAAAATTTTTAAATACCATTTCTATACTTACTAATACGTTTGAAGAGCTAAAAAAAATAAATAAATAAACAAAAGTGAGAAGGGAAATGGAGAACTGAAACAAACGAGATTTGAAGGTGGGAAGGAGAGGAAAATACAATACGCAACTTTTGAGTAGATACTTTGTTTTTCTCCTTTGTTTGATAGAAATGGATAAGTTTTCTTAGTATTTTTTTTTTTTTTAATACCAAAGAAAATAACAGTCATTTTTTACCCTCTTAACACATCCCGTCATGCTTTAGTAATACTGATAATGGGAGGTTTTGTTTTTTTAAAGATTCAAGACCCTTTAAACAGCGGGCATAAAGTATTTCGACATTTAAACATTATTACAAACATACAATAATCAATTCAAAGCTATATTCTTACCCTCCAGGTCAACTGAGAAATCAAACAGAAACCTATGAGAAGTTTCGGTATATTTTGATGTTAATTTTCATTATAAAACAGGAACTTCAAAATATATTTATATATATATACGACTGCTCAAAGAAAAGGATTATTACGTCTTAACCCCGTTCAGGCTCTCCCCCCCTAACATTACATCAATATAATGTATACAAATATTCTATCACAATAGAAACAGTGGAAGCACTAGATGAAATAGGGTTTCCATAATGAAGAATATGGACGTATGAGTAGTTTTTAAAGAACCAAACTCCGTTAACAATCTTAAGAAAGATAATCGTAAATATATTAAACTGCAACAACTTCTCCGAAGAATCAATTTCACGTTTTAGTATTAATTAATAATGGAAACCCCTGTGAAGGAATGTAGCAAACCAAGACAAAAAAAAAAATAATAATAACAATACAGGAAGAGAAGACTGGGAGAGAAAACAAAAACGTACTGGAATTATGTCAAATTTACAAAAATATAATTTCATGTTAATGTGTGACTTCGCGAGAGAATTGCGGAATGATTTTTCTTTTCAATGTTAAGGCCATACAGCGAGAGGCAAAAACGCAACGAAACGTAAAAACACTGCAGTTAATAAAACAATAGCAAAAATCCCTGAATTATCAAATACAAGTTGCTAATATGATGAAGGGACATAAATGGCACTATTGTACCTAGTCAGTTGTATAACGAAAACCACACAAAAGTAACATTAAAAAACTATTTGTATCAAACGAATGAAAAAAAAAAACCAAAAAACAATCACTTTCATTATGCTTGTCCACACGAGAAAAAAAAAAAAATAAATAAATTACTGCATAGTTATAAAGCAAAATTTTGCTCACATCGTATTTTAACGCAATCTTCAAAATTAAAAAGAAAAAAATTCTTCATAGGAATCACAGCCTGAAACAAGAAATAGCAATAAAAAATAGAACAATATAAAACTGTAGAGTCCGACAAGTTTACCACAAAGCTCATTTTTTTTTTCCCGATCTTAAAAATAAAGAAAGAGTACTCTTCAATTTAATCGTTAATTTTTATCACAAAATAAAAAAATCTTCAAAAAATTATTTAGGATGACAGAAACGAATAATGCTGTAAAGTCAAACGTAGAATATTTACAATTACAGCTCTTTTAATACAAAACAAATAAAACAAAACAACTAACGAAAAACTCAAATGATAAACAAGTATAACATCAAATAAGAAAGAAAAAAAAAAAAAAAAAAAAAAAGAAAACTCATGCTCCTAAATGTCTTAAAAATGTTCTAGAAATTCAGATTACAAAAATACAGTAGCGATGGAAGCATTACGTTTTCTTTTTAAAAGACGATGGCAAGATGAAAATATTTAACCATCTCCCAAAATATAAACGACTGACGTGAACTTGTGAGGGGAAAAAAAAAAATGTAATGTACAGCCACAGTAGAACTTACTGAAAGAAAAACGATAACCAAACACTGAACTCGTTTGAGATTAGTCCACAAAATGTTTCTTCATGCATCATGTTTTATCTTCGATTGTTTCGTTTTCTTCAGTTATTTTGTCTATGGTACATAAGTAAGATGCCAACAGCTTTAGAGAGTCAACTCCGTGCAACAATTCCCTTGAGAAGAACAAAATATTTAAATATAAATTAAATATCCATGCAGTACCTAAACAGTATCTAAACATGGAATTTTGTAACTAAAAATATTATCATCAAATATAAAGATTATTTAATTAAGTAAATATACACTGACTGAGCAGAACTCATGGGATAGCAGGTCGCCGATTCGTCAACGGACACCAAGTGCGTTCCATGCCCCCTGGAGGCCTACGCAGCAGCAGCAGCAGTTGAGTGTGAGACTTGTGGATAGTGGCATGGTGATGGATGCCCAACGCATGGAAAGTTCGATTTCAGCAGTCATGCACGAATTCGGCTTCACACATTCAATCATGACTAAGGCGTACCGAGAATGGTTGGAGGAAGGCGTAACAGTCCACAACAGACACTGTACCGGGCGTCCAGCCACCATCAATGATCACGACGAATGGCAAGATGCCGCAGACAGGAGGGCCACAGTGCAACAAATCACAGACCAATTCAACGTCGGCCAAGCTAGAAACATCTCCCAGTGGGCAATGCGTAGGAACATGCATGCCCTCGGCTATGGGAGCAGTCACCCTACGTGGGTACCACTGTTAACCCCACGTCATCAGACACTCCGACGTGCATTTGCCACCAATCGCTTCTGTTGGACGCTGCAACAGTGGCGTAACATCATATGGTCGGACGAGTCACAGTATCAACTGTTTCATGCCGATGGGAGGCACCATGTGTAACTCTGCGTGAGGAGATGGACCCTGCGTGGTTCAGGGTTGGTTGTTCAGTTGGTTTATATAGAATTTTTGGCCTCGGCTACTAAGGTCATTTTGCGCCTTTTACACAAGTTATTTCATAAGCAGCCTGGGACAAACGCATACATCCATGCCTACAGCAGGATTCAAACCTATGATCAGGGCAGTGGAGTATCAGTCATGGTGTGGGGCACATTGTCATATTATGGAATGGGCCCCATTGTTCTTCAGGAAAAACGCGTTGAATGGTCTGCAATATCGTCAACCGCTCATAAAGCATCTCCACCAGTTTTTGGCCTTCCAACACCCAGACAACCTTGCTGTCTTTCAAGATGACCATGCGCCACCACATCACTCCAATGTCACCCGAGAATGGTTCGAAGAGCATGCAGGGGAGGTCCAATGACTGAACTGGTCACTCTGAACTCTGATATGAACCTTATCTGGGATGCCATTGAACTCGGGCTCTGTGCACTGGATTCTCTACCCATGAACAGACCACAATTGGCTACTGCTCTGCAGACTGTGTGGTGTCATCTGCCTCGTGAAGTGTACCAAGGACTTGCAGACTCACTTCACAGGGCCAGAGGGGTTCCCACCAGATGTTAGTTGATTATCCCATGAGTTTTGTTCAATCAGTGTATAACTGGTCACAAATTTCACTTAGATAGTACAAATTCTAAAAGAAAATATTTAGCCCTTCTAGTCTAGCCCTCCAGAAAAGATAAGATGGGTCTCATCAGCAGTGCAAAACAAGTCAGGCAACTAAAATACCCAGAAATTAGCTATTGATAACGTAAAGCATAAGCAATTACATGCCATATCTTAGCATTGCAAATTTCCAATGATACCATAATGGTATCACTAGGGCGGACTACGACTCGCGGAGCGCGATAATCTTATCCAATAAAAGAGCGAAGCTTTTATTGTCAAATTTCAACGTTTATTTATGGTTTGATCAGAGTAATGACTTTAATTTTTGAATTTCATCGCGCCGAACGATCCACGAAGAATGCTTATTGATTGCCAACAGTCGCGAAATCGGAAAAGCTGGGTCAATTAGAAGACCATCAATGGTTTTCACTCTTGAAAGCGCAACATACGTTAAACCAAGCCCAAATTCAGTGTCACCAATATCAATCACTGCTTTGTCGACAGTGATTCCTCGAGCTTTATGCACAGTAATTGCGTACGCCACTTTCAACGGAAACTGTTTACGTGAACAACTCACGCCATTTTTCTTGAATCCAACAGAGACAGGTGTAATCGGAACGACACTGTCATACAGACACGGACCAGTGTAGTTGTCGAACTCAACCAGTATACATAATGGTAACTCACTAAGATGGTTTCTACACTCTAATCCTTGTTACACGAAAAAATGACAATCTCTTTCAAAAAATTTACTATGCAAGTCTACGTAAAAAAGAATCAAGGTTACCGAGTTATTCTTATGTATTTGTTAAGCAATTTACACCTTAAATCGAAGGGTTCAAGAAGCGATGAATTAAAAAAAAAAGATGATAAAAGTTCTAAGAACTCGATAAAATGGTCTCAAAAATCGATGGTGCAGAAAAAAATTTGCGAAGGGCTTCGCCATATTTTCTATGTTGAAAAATCTATTAGCACGTGCAATTGTTTGTTTGTTTTCAATGCATTTCAATGGGAACAGCAAAATGGTGATTATTCCTCGATGGCTGAACCGATTTTTAAAATTTTTATTTAGTGACCATCAGGATGGTCATGTCCACCTGTGTGCAAAATTTCATTTGTCTATGTTCTCTGGTTCAAAAGTTTTATGCGCACAAAGAATTTTGATTTTCGCCTGATAACAGAGCTTCGCTAACGCTTCGCTCTAATTAAAATACGTACCCCTGAAAGCAATTTCGATTGTCAGTAATTTCTCTTTATGTTCATCTATGACATGTCATTACAGGTTGTTTGACATATTACATGGCATATCTCAGCACTGAAATTTCCAATGGTACCATAATGGTATCACTAAACCTTTAAACCAATTTTGGCTATCATTAACATGGAATTGTATATTGAAAAACGTGGCTCCCCCTTCTGTTATTTGTGACCTTTTGAACCGGAAGTAGTTCACCGATTTTTTGTTTTTCCCCCACACTGAACTTGGGCTTTCGTTTTGTCTACGTTGTCGAATGTTGAAAATTCGGAAGTGTTTTTACGGTTGAATTTGCGAAAGTCAAAAATTCGGAATTGCACAGCACTAACAGACAAATGGACAGACAGATAGATGGATGCACAGAATGAAAGCATAAGTACCTATTGCTTCTAGTAATGCTTAAGGGGATTGGTGTACCTGTATACCTTAAATTTCGTATGTAAACCATGACTTCTTTGTAATTTCCTAGTTTGCCCGTGATGATGGCACGTGCACCGAAACACGTTAGCACATTAAATACTCTATTGCTTTTCTAGATCCTTTCCTTATTTTACTTATGTTAAAAAACAAAATCAAAAATATATTGGCGAAATAAACCCATAATTAAATATTACAGGTCGAACCTCACTATAACGAATCTCAGGGGACCATAAAACAATTCGTTATACTGAAACTTCGTTAAAATGAGGGGACGCTCTAATAGGCTAAATAAAAACTCACTAAAGCCACGTTAAATTTTAATTTACTGTACAGAACTGTATTTGAAATTTTGTACACTGTACTTTGTCTAGCAATGCATACAAAAGGTACATTGGCCCCAACTGAATTTTTTTGAGCATAGACATTGTTTTAATTAAGCTTTATCGAAAAAATTTGTGATCTTAGGCCAGGCGCGCACTGAGGTGGTAAGCAAGTGGAGTGGGAGTGGCGTGGAAGTGGAGTGGCAAGTGGAATTTTTAAACCTATGTAAACAAATGCGAGCGCGCACATCAAGGTGGAGTGGCGGTAATGAAGTGGAGTGGAAGTGGTGTGGCGCCAGTGTGGTGCCACTCGTCTCTGACATGTTTTATTTTCGAGTGGCATGCCACTTCGCTGCCACTTGCTAGTACACATTCGAGTAGGCAGAATGCGAATGAGAATTTTGTGTCATTCTTTTGAAGCACAGGAATTCAAGTAATTTGAAAAATGTTACTTTCTTCATTCATTAAAAAAGTTTGAATTTATCGTCGTTTAAATTTAAATCAGGTCTATGTACGTTGTATATTCCATTTTTGTATTATTTTTTTGCCAAAGAGGGTGAATCCAAGGACGTTTTTTTTCTGCGATGATTTTGTGCATTAAGAGTCTTTTTTCTGGAGACACAGACTTTCTGAAATTTGTGTCTTTCTTTGGAAGGACAGGACGTAGTTTTTGAAGTAATTTGCAAAATGTTGCTTTCTTCATTCGGTAAAAAAGTTTGAATTTTTCGTTGTCAAAATTTAAATCATGTCTATATACGTTATATATTCCATATTCTTTTGCCAAAGAGGCTGAATCCACGGGCGCTTTTTCTTGCGTTGATTTTGCGTATTATTAAGATAAAGAAGTTGCACAAATAACAAAACATCTTCATCTTCTGAGAGCGACATACCAAGTGGCAAGTCGGTGGCACTTGCCACTTCAGTGCGCTGTTAAACCACTTCGACACCACTCCACTCCCACGCCACGCACCACTTCTTAACCACGCCACTCCCACACCACTCCTGTGCGCGCCTTGCCTTAGATTGAACTAATTTAGAACAAGTCTCTTTTTCGATGAAATTCTCAATTCTGTTAAGATAAACAAAAAAAGTTATCTTGAATATCATCACAGCGGTAAAGAAATTTTCACACTTTATCGAGATAATTCATGGCAAACTGTGGGGTCACATTTTCGTCTTCTTCCTCTCCTTCGCTGTCAACTAGGTTACATTGTTGTACAGTCACACTTGCGACAATTTTATCATCTGATAAATCATGTGCCACCTACAAATTCATATCAGCATCTACAAAGTCCTCAAACAGAATTTCATTTGAAACCCCTGTTGAAGTTGCCACAGATGTCCAGAGCTGTTCAATTTCATCATCATCACAAACTTCTTCCATTTCTGGATCTTCCCCTATCCCACTTTGCAGCAGAAATCATTTCCATGGCTTGCTTTACATCTACTTTCTTCTCTGATGCTGATTCCAGATTCAGAAGGATTTATTTCAGTAGTTGCTTTCTGTATCGAGCTTTTACAGAGGGATGATATCTAGGTCCAAAGGCTGTAGTAGAGGGGTACGTTTTGATGGGAAAAACTCAAGACGAACGTTTGAAAATCGTAATGAAGCTACCGTATGTGCTGAACAATTGTCCACTAAGAGGAAAACGTTTCGATTTTGTGCCTTCCTTTTTCGATTGAATTTCTCTAACCAGATTATAAACAACTCCTGCGTCAATGCTTTTTCACAGGCTTGATTATAATCGCATGGCAATGATGTGGTGTTTTTAAGACATCAAGGTTTGGCTGATCTCCCGATTATGAAGTGTTTGAGCTTTTCAGTACCTGTGCTATTCACGCAAAACATTGCAGTGAGTCGTACTTTCGAATTCTTTCCTCCTTTTCACCTGTCACCTTTAACAGTCAATGTATGATGTGGTAGCAATTGGTAAAACATACCAGTTTCGTCTGCACTAAATAAATCGCTTGGATCGTACTGCTGCAATACGGGTTTCATTTTTTCGAGCCACGCTGCAACTGCATTTCCAGGAACACTGCTTGCTTCTCCGCAAGTTATGTCAAATCTGTGTTTAAATCTATGCAACCAACCGTTGCTGGCTTGAAAGGCAGGATGACTGAGCTTTCTTGCAAATTTTAGGGCTTTTTCACACATCAGAGGTCCACTTACAGGAACATTTTTCATTCGAGCAGCTGTAAACCATTTAAACGCAATTTTAGGGCTTTTTCACACATCGTCAATATCACAGTAGTCAGCTAAACTAGGGTTGCCATCTCAAAAATCTGCCAACCAGGACATGATGCATGAAAATCCCGAATTTCGGACCTTAAAACCCGGACATGTAAACTGTCCGCTTAGGTTTTTTGTTTTTTTTTTAATAACTGAGACGAGAGGAGAGGGAACAGAACGAGTCGTTGATCGCGGCACGGGGCGCGGGGGCGCGCGGTGGCTCAGTGGCGCGCTTTGGCGATGATCGTTAATTTGAAAACTTTAGAGCCCGGACTACAAATGAAACCCCGCCCGGACGCTCCCCGTACGCTCTCTAAACTAGGACAAATCCGGGGAAATCCGGACGGATGGCAACCCTAAACTCATGTTTTTTCAGTTTGTCCCCAGCTTGTGATGGCAGTCTCCTCAATCCGCTTCTTATCCTCGACAATTGTTGATAATATCGAAGTTGGGGTTCCGAACTGCGCAGCTATGTCCTTTTTGCGTTTGCCAGAAAAGCAACGACTTCCAAAATTTCCAGCTTCTTTTCAAAGGTTACATGTTATCGTTTTGCCATGCTTGGAAACCATGTACTGGACTAGAAGCACTGGACTGGATTGGACTGGAAATGTCGATGAAGTGATGGGCGATACTACAATACCTCGGTATTGAGTATCAATCAAAATTCATTACATTGAGGTTTTGCTAAAGTGTTTGGGGGCTTGCAAATGTGTTTGTTAAAGTGAAATTTCGTTAAAGTGAAGTTTTTTTTGTACTTTAGATTAGTTAGGTCTAGGCGGGACCAGAAAAATAATTCGTTAGAGTGAAACTTCGTTATAGTGAGGTTCGACTTGTATTACGAAGGTTATCCAGAAAGTAAAGAACGATTGTGTCTATCAACAAAAAACAAAAGATATCAAAACAAAACTTTACTTGCAACAATACTACACCTAAAACTACTTTTCTACATAATTGCCATTATTATTGAGGCACTTGTCGTACCGAGACAATTTTTTCAATGCCAATATTATACTCATTTCCAGCCAATAAGTGAAGCCAAGAAATCACAATGTTGGAAGTACGAGGCCTGTGAGAAAAGTATCCGACCTAATTTTTTTTTGCGAAAACCTGATCGCGCGCGCTTGCAGGAGCCGACCTTGAACCTTTGTGCGTATGCGTGAATTTTTTCCCACCTCTCAATAGCGTCAGTTGCTGGCAATCAGCATTAGAGGGAGGTAGTGTGTTGCGCTCTCGTCGATTTTTGATTTGAAGGAAAATGACGGAACGACTGGAGCAGCGTTACTGCATCAAATTTTGCCAGAAACTGGGCGACAGCCAGGTGGAAACCATCGGTCGTCACAGTGGAAGCATTCCTCGTCACCACGACCAAAGAAGGCCCGCCAAGTGCGCAGCAATGTGAAAGCGATGCCGACTGCTTTCTTTGACCCTCGCGGTGTGGTACACCACGAGTACGCACCGCAGGGTCAAACAATCACCAAAGAGTACTACAGGGATGTTCTCCATCGCCTACATAATGCAGTGCGACGCAAGAGACCGCAGTTGTGGTCGACAGGCAATTGGCGCCTCAAAAACCAAACTCGATTCAGACTCCCTTTTTTTGGCAAAAAACCAGACTCCCGTGGTACAACAGGCTCCTTACTCTCCTGACCTGGCCCCCTGCGACTTTCGGCTGTTTCCCAAACTCAAGAGGCCATTGAAAGGAACGCGATTTCAGACAAGAGAGGAAATTATGGCTGCAACGACAGCCGAGCTAAACTCCATCCGAAAAACGCTTTCCAGGAATGCTTCCAACAATGGTGGCACCGCTGGGAGCAGTGTGTGGAGTCCCAAGGAGACTACTTTGAGGGTGATTAGGTCTCCAATACTCCAGGTGTGTAATATTTTTTTCCCCCGGCCGAAGGTCGGATACTTTTCTCACAGGCCTCATATGTTGCCTGAGAAACCCCTTCATTTTTGGGAAAAGTTGGGACTGTAAGGTGGATGGTGAAAAACATCGGCACTGAAAAAAACCTGTCTCTCGTTATGAGAACTGCCTCAAGGCGATTATGTAGAAAAATAATGTTGCAAATAAAGTTTTGTTTTTCATTGACATACACCCAATCGTTATTTACTTTCTGGACAACCCTCGTATAATGGGACTGTATATGTCTTTATTTGGAAACCACTGCAAAATTTACCTTAGAAGACCTTCTGCATTTGTAGCTGCACTGTTCAGCTGCTGAGATGCCAAGCTTGCCTTTTCTCTCACAGTTAAGAAATTGAAATCACCACCTTTCAATGCTTCATTTTCAGCATGGAGAGAAGATAATTTTAACTGTATGAAAAAAAAAAACCCACCATAAATATATGCATAGCACACAAATAGCTCTTTAAAACCCTAAAATCTAATTTACCTGCAGCGATTTTACTTCTTGCTTCAGTTTAGTCACAGACGACTCTGCAGAAACAGCTCTTTGCTGCAAAGTAATTTACAATTAAGATATTTTATTATCAACATTCAAGTTGCTGTTCTTAAAAAACCAAAATTAAATTCTATCATTTTGTCATCAAATTCTGCAATTTTCAGAATATACAATACTCATTTCCAAAAAAGTTGGGACAGTGCAAAATATATAGAAAAAACAAAAAGGGATGATGTAACAAAACTTTCTCGCGAATACAAAATAGCAGATACGTTTATGAAATGACATAAATATACTGTGTGCACCAAAACATTTTGTATCGCGGCCGGGACGTTCATTTTGAATGGGGGTGTTGCAACACGTTCCAAAATAGTAGGGACATACGTTGTAGAAAGCGCCCTTAGTAGTGGAATAATCTAGAATGATGACGTCGTACTACATTCCGTATAAATAACAGTTGCCATCCGTCGTTCAGGTAACTTATTCGGAACGATGGGTCGAGGCAAGCCAGTTAGCGAAGATCTTCGTGTTCGAATCATTCGAGAATTCACAAACAACGTTTCTCAGCGTGCAATAGCCAGAAGATTTAACCTGTCATCATCTACAGTACAGAATATTATCAAGCACTACCGAGATAGTGGTGAGATCACAGTTCGGAAAGGCCAAGATAGAAAACCTATTCTGAATGCTCGAGCTCTTCGGATCCTCCGACGTCACTGCGTCACGCATAGGAATGCTGCGATTACGGACATAGCCACGTGGGCCCGCGATTTCTTCGGGAAGCCATTATCGTCGAATACTGTACGCCGGTGCATCCACAAATGCAAACTTAAGTTATACTGTGCACGACGGAAGCCATACATCAACCAACGACAGCAACGTCGCCGTCTGATATGGGCTCGAGCCCATCGCAATTGGTCCCAAGCATGCTGGAAGAACATATTGTGGTCCGATGAATCAACCTTTACGATTGTTTACGGAAATAATGGATGCCGTACACTCCGGACCAAAGACGAAAAGGATATTCCCGCGTGCTACAGGCGTTCGGTACAGAAACCAGCGTCTGTAATGGTCTGGGGCTGTATTAGTGGCCATGGAATGGGAGACTTGCACATCTGCAATGGCACCGTCAATGCTGAAGCGTATATACAGATCCTGGAACAAGCTATGGTGCCATCGAAGAGGCGCCTGTTTGGACAACGTCAGTGTATATTTCAACAAGACAACGCCAGACCGCATGCAGCGCGCATAACTTCTGCGTGGCTACGTCGGCAGCGCATTCGTATGTTGGATTGGCCCCCTTGCAGCCCGGATCTGTCGCCTATAGAAAACGTTTGGTGTATTATTAAACGAAAACTACGACAGCGACGACCCCGGACAGTTGAACAGCTGAAAACCTATATCCAACAGGAATGGTGTTAGAAAGATTGGTGTCATCGATGCCCAGAAGATTACAGTGTGTCAACAAGAGGAGAGGTGACGCCACACCGTGGCAAACGCCGTGCTGTCCCAACTTTTTTGGGAGTGTGTTGCACGTGCCAAACAGGAAAACCACCTCTATCTTTCTTTAAGCACATAAGATATGTGATCCCATGGCTAATTTATCGTTTATGTATTGTAATGCGTTGAAATAAACGGCAATACAATAATCCAAACAAATGTGTTGGAGTTCTTCTTATATGTTGTACTGTCCCAACTTTTTTGGAAATGAGTATTGTAATTTGCATCTAATTTTTTACTGATTATAAAGGGTGATTCAAAAAGGAGGCCAGTTTTGAATCGGCTGGTAAATTTATGTTTGTCGGTTGGTAACATTGTTTGGTGTCGTTTCTATTCCAATTGTTGACTGAAGACCGTATTCAGAACGAGCACTCATACTCTTGCTCAAGACCATTGTTGAATACAAATTTCATAACTCAATTCGTACTCAACAATGGTTTGAGCAAGAGCACACATTCTGAATACGGGCGTCAGTCTGCATTTCTCGCCTGCGTTCATTCTGTGTCTAATCATGGAGCGCTTTACTACTGCGCAACGTGTGCTAATCGTGAAAACGTTTATCAAAATGGAGAAAGTTGTGCAGCGACTGTCAGGCGACTTTGTGCGATGCTAGAGCGTAATAACGCACCGATTGAATCAACAGTTCGCAGACTTATGCAAAAGTTCGTTGAGACGGGTTCAAGGATAAACCTTAAAAGTCCTAGGAGTCGTTGTTCTGGCTGAACTGAGCAGAACCTTGCAATGGTTCGTGACAGTGTGGCTGCTAGCCCAATGAAATCGATTCGTCGCTGTTCTTAACAACTGGGCTTAAGATGTTCATCAGTACAAAGAATTCTCAGTTACGATCTCCATTACCATCCGTATAAAATTCAGTTAATGCAGCAACTGAAAGTAACGGATCACCAGAAGAAACGACAGTTTGTTGACTGGGTTCTGAGAAGACGACAGCTTCCCAAACAAAAATGTCTTCAGTGACACGGCACACTTCAGCTTAAATGGATTTGTGAATAAGCAGAACTGCCATATCTGGGGGTCAGAAAATCCTTCCATGAGCATTGAAAGGGAAATGCATCCACAATGAATGACAGTTTGGTGCGACTTTTGGGCAGGCAGCATCCTTATTTTTTCGAAGATGAGGCAGGACAAGTTGTGACAGTCAATGGAGACCAGTACCATGCGATGATACGAGAGTGTTTGTGGCCTCACTTGATTGGAAAGGACATTGGAGAGTTGTGGTTTCAGCGGGATGGTGCCACCAGTCACTGTGCCCGCGAAACAATTCAATTGCTCCACGAGCAGTTCCCGGATCGCCTCATTTTGCGTAATGCTGATCATCAATGGCCACCAAGGTCAAGTGACCTCACTCCTTGTGACTTTTGTCTTTGGGGTCATCTTAAGTCGTTGGCGTACGAGAACGAACCCCGAAACATCCGTGACTTGAAGGAGGAAATTAGAAGAGTTGTCGCCGACATCCAAGTGGAAACTTGTCGGCCAGTCATAGTGAATTTCATGGACAGAGTTCTTGCCTGCCAGCGGAGTAGAGGAGGTCATATGCCCTACATCCTTTTTCATACATGAAATGGGAAGGCAAGATGAACATGTTTATTAGGAAGGCAAGATGAACAGAGTATGCTATTAGGAGATGATGCTTACATGAATGCTGTAAGAATGTCGCCAACAAAAGAGCTTTCACACTTCCAAACAGGTACAATTGTTGGGTGCCATCTCGCAGGCCAATGCCAAGTGCGACGATATTGGACTCTGGATCAACGACGAATGGTCGAATGGAGTGATGACTCCCACTACACCATCTGGCAATCGAATGGATGGGTTTGGGTATGGCGAACATTATCTGCCAAGCTTTGTTGTGCCCATGGTGAAGTCGGCGGAGGATCGGTGATGGTGTGGGGGGGTGCTTTTATGGTATGAGTTGGGTGCAATCGTTTCTGTGGACGGACATCTAAATGCAGAGCGTTACCAAGACATTCTGGACAACGCAGCACTTCCATCTCTCTGGCAGCACTATGGCAATGGCCTTTTTCTGTTTCAGCACGATAACGCACCTTGTCATAAAGCGAGGGCTGTAGGCACATGGTTTGATGAAAAGGGGGTACGAGAACTTGACTGGCCTGCCCAGAGTCCTGATTTGAACCCCATCAAACATCTGTGGGACGTGTTGGAACGCCCGAAATCCGTGACCGAACTGTCCAAGACACTTATGGCAGAATGGTGAAAATGACCTGTCGAAACGTATCACAAACTTGTGGAGAGTATGCCCCAGAGAGTAGAAACTGTGATAGCAGCAAAAGGTGGACAAACAAGATACTAAAACAAATGCAATATGCCTTGACCTAGCTTACTAATCAAACTCAAATTAATATCCTTATCAGAATCAATAAAATTTAATCTAAGAGAGGCACTCTGAAAGTAATGCCTCCTATTTTATTTTGTAGGCCTGTGATGTCACATGTCAATATTAGTAATAGGATAGTATACATTGAACCTTTCGTCATTAATCCATTTAATTTTGTTAGTGTATGACAGGTGGCTGTTATTACAAATGGCAGCTATCACAAATGTGCATTTGAAACAAAGGTGTGTACAAGGGACAGTCATAAAGTCATTACAATTAACATGAAAGAACGATCGCTTCAGAAAACGTGTGATGCCACTGGGAAGCTATATCCCTCGAGTGCTGGAGGATACAAAGAGGTGTTTGGTGCAGTACTGCTAAACGCTGCCAGAGCACTGAAAGCAACATGTGCAGCCTATCAGAAAATTGCAAGTGCGACAATGCATTCGTCCGTAATTACAAGCCGCTAGAAAAAATTGTCCGGGTCAGCTCGACATAAGTTCAATAGCTCGAAACCTTATCACGGCTTGCACCTCAAATTATCCAATGAGCTGCACTATGTTGCTTTCGACACTCCGGCAGCATTTAGCAGTACTGCACCAAACGCCGCTTTGTAATTGAATTTCTCCATGCTGAAAAAATTGCACCCATTGACGTTCATCGACAGTTGATGAAGGTTTATGGCAGAGATCCTTAATCCTAACAAGATGCGACAATCGGCATATGCGAAGTTGTCTGCGCAGCTTTCTTCTGCACAGATTAGTTAAGAGTGTTGCCAGATGGCGCCGTAGGTCTTGATGGTATCTAACGTAATCAAAATGTCTTCAGAGCGCTGAAAGCAGGCAGCAACGGCACAAGGCAGAGATTTTTAAATATTTCTATGTTTAAAATACAACATGTCCCATACATATGGAAAATTATTTAAATTAAATCAAAATTAAACAGAGTTCATTTCTATTTAATTAATAAAGGAAGTATTGTTAGTTAGCCTTGGTTAGTTACAAGATGACGATATTTGCGAATGCTCTCGTCATGTAAGCGTTTGTTCCGAGAGGGTGCCACGGGTATTTCTGCCATATCAAGTGTGCTATTAGAATTTTGCTTATTGTTGCATCTCATTAGAATTAAGGATCACTGGTTTATGGAACCCAAATAATAAATGTTAGCACAGTGAGAATTGGGAATTGTGTTTTAGTGGTGGCGACAATGGTGTCAAAAACGAGCAACAATCCAGGCGACCAAGCACAGCAGACACAGCCCAAAATGAAGAGCACGTTGATTAGTGTATCCGTGCAAATGGACGAATTTCGATGAAGGAATCGTGAATATTAACTAGGATGACGGCAAAATTGGGATATCGCAAAATTTGTACCAGATGGGTCCCACAGATGCTTACGTCAGAACAAAAGGAATTCTGATTGCAATTTGTCAGGACTTATTGAAGTAATATGAGGCTGAATCTGACAGTTTTCTCAATTACATCATCCTGACGACTAGACATGGTATCATCACTACGAACCCGAGTCAAAACAAATATTCACGGAGTAGCGCTAGTGAATTCTCCAGCATGAAAAAAATTCAAGAAAAGCCAGTTGATGCAGTGGTCAATTCTGTAAAAGATGGACTTCATGGTCAACATTTTTCAAGCGATGCTGCTGTCACATCAGCTGTGAAATGGTGTCAGAGATCTACTGATGCAGATTTTTACAAGCATGGCATGCAGGATCTCGTTATCGCGGGGAAAAAATGCATAACTAATTTTGGTGACAAAGTGGAAAAATGGCATTTTCAAGCTGAAACTGCACTCTATCAGAGTGTATGTGTTTGATAATGTTATCTCTTGTAGTTTTAATAAACAACAAATAGGAGGCATTACTTTCGAAGTGCCCTCGTAATATCAAACAACTTTGGAATAAAAATATTTTTTCCTTTTTTTTTTTAAATATAAGAGCAGTCCAGAAAGTAGTACCCGTTTACGCATATCGATGGCGCCACTGATCCAAATGAAAGCATACAATGCAGGTATCGATACAAACATCTTATCATTGCTGAGGTCGAATTTCGAGTTCAGTGCGTGGTTTGAGCTTTGTGACGGTTTAAAATGGAAAAGAAGATAGAAAATCCCGCCAAATGCGAAGACTGAAGCCATCGGTTTTTATCGTTGAAAGTGGCTGCTTAAACATGCAGGGATTTGTTGGAGATCGTGGATGGTGCCATTCCAAGGACTTGCGCTTGCTCTCAGGTGTGAAATGGCACACCCAGCCTTCATCCCCAATAACCATTTGGTCGAGGAATTCATCGCTGTTTTGCTCGTAACAAGTCAAGAAGGAGAACGCTGACCCCATGCGATTGCTCTTGTGCTCGTCGGAAAGCATTTTGGGCACCCCACATTTCACTAAGTTTTACGCACCGATCTTGCCTGATGAAATCATCGACACGTTTCTTGAGATCTTCGGTGATAAGGGATGGGCGACCTGACCGCCGTCCCTTTTTGCAGTTTCAAACGCAACGCCTTACGGATGACTCATCCATAGTTCCTGTGCCGTAAACTTACGTAATTCTGCGATGACACTTTCTGCATTCAAAAAACGGATGACAGCTCGCACTTCGCATTTGGCGGGATTTTCTACCTTCTTTTCCATTTTAAACCGTCACCAAACCCAAACCACGCACTGAATGAACTCGAAATTTGACCTCAGCAAAGCTAAGATGTTGGTATCGATACCTGCATCGTACGCTTTCATCTGGATCAGTGGCACCATCGATATGCGTAAACGGGTACAGTCGACTCGCGTTATAGCGAAATCGGTTATAACAAAATTACTGAAATAACGAAGTCTTTCATAGTCCCCGTCAGTTTTGTTAAGAAAAAACAACTGTGTATAACGAAATCTCTTATAACGAAAAATCGGGTAAAACAAAGTAATTGTCCAATGACACGTAACTGAATGTATAGTAATTTCACACCTGATATAACGAACTAAAAACGACGTCGTAAATTGGGCAAAATAACGATTTATCGTAAAGGCAATTCACAATACATGCCGTTAGGCTTATTTCACGTAAAGACGAAAAAACAGTAAAAATTGTATACTCCGATTTTGAGAGTGCGGAAATGACGCCTTTGTTTGTTTGAAAACAGCCAAAAAGAATCCATACAAAAGCAGAAATGCTGGAAAATGGAGAAAGATCGAAATTAAGTAGAATTAAGTAGAATTTACTTCCTGTTCTTCAGATTACGATCGTTGATCGATGACTACGAAAAATAGAAGCAAAAATCTTTCTAGAAAATATCATTCTACTGAAAAAAGGTAAAAACATTCTTATGAAAATATCAAATGCTTATAAACAAGCACATGCTGGAAAGAAATTTATTCGGAACTCTTTAGTCTGGGAGAGGGGAGGAGAATGAGAAGAGAGAACGCAAACAATTGAATAAGTTCGCCAATTTGTTCTTTGATTTACCATAAATATTCTACTATAACGCGAATTTTTTTGGCCTAAAAAAGCATCTAAATTTGCTGGGTCGCGTTATACTAGAGGATAAAAATCAGCCCTCCGACGACTGCGGCCCAACATCAATAACAACATCGATAATAACTTCTCCCAAACATTGATAAATAGGCCTACTTCCAAACTGCCTCGAACCAAAGCCTACAAGAAAATATTATGTAGTGAAAACATTAAACTGAATAAAGATTACTTGTCTTTTTATTAAGAAAATTGATGTACTGTTGTGTTTTTTTTGTCGATGTGCGAGTGAGAAAGTTTTCCCTATCAATGTAGGGCTATAAACTTCCAGACTGCCTCGAAGTTGAGGCAGTTGCTTTTGTCGAAGTCGCTTTCTGTGCTGATGACATTCAGACGAATTTGCCGTGTATTATACATTAATTACATTGCATATAATGTCCAGTTCATTATACAATATATTAATTCACTTTTTATTCGAATTACTCGTCGCCAACATCTAACAACATAGATTTATTTTCTGTATAAGTTCGTACATTTTATTTCTCGCGAGGAGTCAAAAATGGGGCTCGCGTTATACAAGAGGATAGGATTTTTGCCGATTTTTTGGGCCGAAAAAGTGGAGTCGCGTTATACAAGAGGTCGCGTTATAGTAGAAAATTTACGGTATATAAAACAGTTTAAAAATCTTTCAAAGATCTTAATTTGTTTGTTTATATAGCGACTGAGCATCTCGATCCATTAGAAAAGACAGATTTTCTACTATAAAAACGTATTCGAATGAAAATCTGGTAGCGTTTGATCAAAAAAATTTCACCAAACGAGCGAAGTCGAATGGAAATCACATTTTTTGTTTGATTATGTTCGATTAAGGATATTTCATCGCTGTTTAGTCGCAATACTTCAAATTTCAACTAAGACATACTTAATCTAAGGTGAAAAATGCATTTTTACATTAAAAAATTTTCACATAACGAAACATCGGTTATAAACTTTTTATGGATTCCGGTGAACTTCGTTATAACGAGAGTCGACTGTACTACTTTCTGGACTGCCCTCGTATTTGGTACATTTGCTTACCAAAGAACATTCTAAATTATTTTCCACTTGCTGGACTATTTTTTCCAAAGTTTTAGTTTCTTCTGAATCTTTTGTAGTAAGATTCTTTAATTCATCGCTCAAAGTTTTAATCCTAAAAAAAATCAATAAACAAAATCAAATTTAAATAATTAACAAAGACAAAAAGAGAGTACTTCAATATAAAAACTAAAAAATATATGAGAATCAACTTTTCGTTTGCAGCTGCCAATGAAGTTTCTTTTTCCTGCAACTGCTTTCGTAAATCACAGTTTTCTCTCTGCAAAGTCAAATATAAAAACACAATGAAAAAAATGTTTCAACAGAATGCATAAATAAGCTAAATAACATGACATTACCCCTCACGTTCTCAAACTAGGGTGACCATCTGTTTTGGATGTTATTTTACAGTGGGTTGATTCAGATAAAATGAGACGACTTTGCAGTTCTGTGACGATGGTGTAATACCATGGCGCCACCTTCGGTTGTGTTCGATGTGAGAGCCACGTTGTTGGACTATCGCCCGGCACCGTAATTTCCACTGAAGTAGGCTGACTTTGAGGGACTCCGTGGGAAGTTTGTTCCACACATGCTGACACACTTTCCATAGCCCATCGACGGTTCTTGGTCGGCGACTTCCGAGCCGTCGTTTCAGGAGACCAAAACCACAAAAATCCATCGGTGATGCACCAGGAGATTTTACAGGCACATTTACGAGAAGGGAATAACTCGTATGCCCGTCTCCTGTTCCATCTTCATGTAGTAAGCCACAGATGACTTGGCAGTGTTCAGTTGTGTTCAGTCACTCAGTTGTGTGACTGCGCGCTTTATGACGTCGCTCCAGCCCAAGATTGTCATGAATTATTCTGGAGACTGTTGCCTGTCAAATACCTTTCCTTTGGGCTAAACTTCTCTGGGTAGGGGGATTTTCTTTCAGCACTTCAGACCGGATTTCTCGCACCACCCGAGCTGGGCGTGTCGGCTGGGTCCTGTTTCTGGTCTGCTTCTCTGCTCGTCCACGTTCATTAAATGGTCGCAATTTGTTCTTTTTGATTATTCGACCCACAGAAGCTTTGGATACCACAATACCATTTCTTTTGCATAATCCCACAATGCACGAAAGACTGGAGTTAGCGTCGGAAAGACCAAACATATCCCCTTCCCAAAAAGCTGTGATTTTGAAAGCCATGTTTCAGCACGAAATGTCCCAAATAACAGCAACAAGTGTATACAAAGCTAATCCCCATGAATAGTGGACGAGTCATGCAAATCACATTCCGTCAAGGTCATACGCGGCGTTTAAAGTCGTCTCATTTTATCTGAATCAACCCTCCGTATTAACAGTGGATATCCATACTTAGAATTTACTTTAATTTTTATTAGACAAAAGCTAATAATTTTGGTGTTGAAAACAGAAGGAGATATTCCACAGCCTGAACTCGAACCAGGGACCATGGCTATCGCTGGCACTGCTCTAACCAATTGAGCTACCGTGGATACTGAACAGCATTGTTGTTACGAAGCATCTACATGGACTTCAATGAAGTCACTAGATAGCCCAAATGGCAGCAAATAGCTCAATTAGTGAGAGCAGTGCCAGTGATAAGAATGGACCAGGTCGCACAATTTTCCCTTCCCTTTTCAACACCAAAATTATTATATTATTGAAGTGTGATCTTCGGTTTGTCAGTTTCTACAAGGGTTGCTCAGAAAGTAAGTTTCGTCATTTTTTTTCACATGGGAACTTTATTGCCAAAAAAAAATACACCATGGCATCATGAACTATATATCTTGCACTATTTTTCAACATAGTCGCCACCGACATTCAGCCATTTATCATAACGCGCAATCAGTCTGAAGAAAGAGTAGCAGCAGGCAGGCGTGCCCGAGGCTGTCTATTCTTGTGTGGCCTTGCTGCGTGTGGTTTTGCATTGCTGTCGTCTGAGAGCACAATACCTTCACTCAAGAGCCCTGGGCTTTTTCGTCGCATGGCAGACCTGAGTTTGGTGAGAGTGTCGCATGTGCTGCATTGATGGTCCCTTGATGGAGGAAATCTATGAGAATCACACCTTTTGTGTCCCAGAACACTGTTGCCATATCTTTCCTGCGAAGCGTGTCACTTTGAATTTTTTCCTCAGTGGTGAACTGGGATGCGACCACGTTGTCGGTACACGTCTGTCTGCCATCGTGATATGTACTCGATTACCCTCGGGCACGCCTATCTGCTGCTACTCTTTCTTCAAACTGATTGCACGCTATAACAAACGTCTCGATCTTGGTGGCGACTATGTCGAAAAATAGTGCAAGGTGCATAGTTCATGATGCCATGTTGTATTTTTTTTTTTTTTGGCAATAAAGTTTCCGTCTGGGAAAAAAGTGACGAAACTTACTTTTGAAACATCCCTCATACAGGGAGTTTCAAAATTATGTACAATAAACTTAGTGACATATTCTTCAGGTCAAAAGAAGACGAAAATATTCTATACCACTTTGTTTGCGAGTAAACCAATATGATAGAGTAGGGAAGCACGATAGTTAGCGGACGATATTTTAGCAGTTCCAGCGTTTCGACCCAACACTAGGTTGAGTGGTTTGTTCCATTTAAACCTACTTTAGGGTTGTTCCATTAGTTGTGTACGCTTGTTTCCATTACTGTACATCCACTAGGAATATCAATTTCAGAACGTTTGTGTGCTTTGACATACGCATTACGATTTACGTAAAAAAAAAAGTCATGTACACGTATTCCAGTGCAGAATACACTGACATGCACCTAATGTATGGTCTTGCGGACGGGAATGCTGTGGAAGCAAGAAGACTCTACCAAGAACGCCTTCCGAATAGACGTTTGTCAAATAACCGAACATTTGTATCTGTCGACAGACATTTGAGGGAGCGTGGTTCCTTTGGCTGTCAAACAGGACAAGGGCGGCCTGTAGCACATTCTCCGGATGAGGAGGATGTGATAATTGACATCATACACGATGAACCACAGACAAGCACCCGTCGTATTTCTTCCATGGTACACATTCCGCACTCAACTGTTTGGCGCATTCTTCACCTTCAGCTTTTGCATCCATACCACATGCAACTGGTTCAGGCACTGAACCCAACGGACTATACACACCGACAACGATTTTGCCAATGGATACAACGTCGTCATGCTGCAGACCCTAGTTGTCTCAGCCAGATACTTTTCACGGACGAAGCAACCTTCACCTGGACAGGAATCGTAAATTCTCACAACCAGCACCATTGGGCAGATGCTAACCCGCACGTTAACAGAGCTCGAGCGCATCGAGAGCGTTTCTCCGTGAACATTTGGTGTGGAATTGTCGGAAATAACTTAATTGGCCCTTATGTGTTGCCGCCACGATTGACTGGGCGAACGTATCTTTTGTTTCTGCAGAATGTATTGCCAGAATTACTGGAAGATGTTCCTCTTTTGATAAGATCTAACATGTGGTTCATGCATGATGGCGCTCCAGCACATTTCAGCCACGTTGTGCGAACATACCTTAATGCTACATACACGAATCGGTGGATAGGTCCAGGTGGACCGGTAGCCTGGCCTGCAAGATCACCCGACCTTAATCCCTTGGACTTTTTTCTGTGGAGTCATGTGAAAACGATCGCCTACAGCACAGAAGTTCCTAACATTATGGATCTGCGACAACGAATTGAAAATGCATGCAAAACCGTTCGTAATGCTGGCGACGAACTCTTCCTTGGTATCACACGGTCGCTCGTGCAACGAGCCGAAGCGTGCGTGCGAGCTGGTGGCGGGCACTTTGAATAATTCCTGTAATTTGGAGCCACGGGTTTAGTTGGCTGTATTGCGTAAATAAATCGTTTCCAGACAAAGTGCTATAGAACATTTTCGTCTTCTTTTGACCTGAAGAATATGTCACTAAATTTATTGTACATAATTTTGAAACACCCTGTATAGATAAAACATACAAATTTAGAACATCTAAAAAATGTGGAATTTAAAATTTCAACCCGAAGCAGATGATAAAAATTACTCCCAAAATCATCTGCTTTTCTCCAAGTTGTCTAAAAAAGTCCACCTGTCACCAACAGATCACATGGCACAGTCAGAACTGATTTGCAAATCTGTTGCGTCAGTGTGTCCACTTTTTGGATAACACAGTTGGAAACAATCGAAACCGAGATGTATCAATAGAACTTGGCCATTGTTATTACATGGTTTTGCTTCATCTGATAACCGTGATTCGACCCCTACATTTTGAATTAAATTCTTTAATTATCATAATTTCCTTATTTCTCTTTATCTCCAGTCTCATCTCCCAGATTAACTTCATTCCCTTCTTGCATATAAACATGCGATTAGGTGTCATTACCGTCAATAAAACGTTTAATCACGCTAAGCAAACCAAAGATTTGAATTTAGTCCACATTTCAATTCCACTTGATCAGGCTGACCTTGGAATCCAGTCACGATGAGCACAACCGGTCACTTA
This sequence comes from Rhysida immarginata, assembly GCA_023313115.1. NCBI lineage: Eukaryota > Metazoa > Arthropoda > Chilopoda > Scolopendromorpha > Scolopendridae > Rhysida > Rhysida immarginata. The sequence continues at coordinate 418,076 of JAHWFO010049061.1, forward strand.
TTAGACAAGCTGAGCAAGACTTCATGGACAATATGTTTGTGATTGGTCTGGCTGCTGCTTATGAGAGTGCTCACCAGAGGGCTGATTTGCCAAGCCTAGCAAAATGCAATGCAAGAAGCAGCTTACAATCTATAACATCACAATCCAAGCAAAAAGCTGTGGTTTTGAGGTTAGCTTGGTCTTCAATTAATCGTAGCACTTTAGAATTTGCTTTGAAGGGATCCATGTGCTCTATTCGCGAGATTAGATCTCCTTTGCTTGGGACTCAGGGTTTCAAAATTCAGTTTCATTTATTAAAGGATGAAAAAATATAAATACTTTAAAAATTTAAAAAATACTTGTTGCTAAAACTATAAATAAACAAACACCAACGTAATTTATGTCATTGCCGACAGCTCAGTATTACAAATTAAAGGAATGAATCAATGTTCTCTGATCTACGAGGGTGGGCTGGAAAGTAATGCCTCCATGGCTGTAACTTTTTTATTTTTTAACCGATTTTCAAAATTCTTTTTGTATCTGATACTCCCATTTCTCCTCTATGTAATGCACTATTCACTTTTCGACATAGTCCCCATCCCTTTCCACGCATTGTGCCAACGCGTGACTAGTCGGGTGAACCCGTTGGAGAGGAATTCCGGGGTTGTTGTCGACACCAAGACCGAACGGCAGGTTTCACCTCGTCGTCAGAACGCAACTCGTGCCCCTTAAGGTGCTCTTTCCTCTTTGGGAAGTGATGAAAGTCGCAAGGTGCAAAGTCTTTCATCTTTGAACTGCAGTTTTTCATCTTTGAACTGTAGGCGCAGCAACCCCCTCTGATTTGTGGCGATCGTGTGCGGACGGGCGTTATCGTGCTGCAGAAGAGGATCCAATGCTGCCATTCGATCCTCGTGTCGACGACAACCCCGGAATTCCTCTCCGACGGGTTCACCCGACTAGTCATGCGTCGGTACAATGCGTGGAAAGGGATGGGGACTATGTCGAAAAGTGAATAGTGCATTACATAGAGGAGAAATGTGAGTAACAGATACAAAAAGAATTTTGAAAATCGGTTAAAAAATAAAAAAGTTACAGCCATGGAGGCATTACTTTTCAGCCCACCCTCGTATAAATTGCTCTCAATGCTTCTTATCATCATTTCACCCATACTCCTAAAGATTTTCTTACAACAACCTTTCTCTTTGCTTAGGATGAGCTTGACTGTTGCTTATACAGTAATCCCTCATTATCCACAAGGGTTTGGTTCCCGAAAACCCTCGCGTGTACAGAGTTCGCGGATAATGGGACAAAAATGCTACGAGAAAACGCGAATTAGAAGATGTCAAGTTGCCAATCCATTATTATTATTTATTTGAACAGTGGATTCGTTTACTCCAAAAATTCAGGACATCAGTATTGCTTTTTCCCTCAGTCAACATGTCTAGAACTTTCAATTTATTTTCAAGCAACAAACCTTTCTTGCTCACTTTGCATGAAGTAGATGTCACTGTTTTTCTTTTTTGAAGCCATGACAACCTGTGCCAATGATGTGTGTCTGCAAACAAACTTTGTAAAATGCCATTGTGACGCTCCATTATAGGTTAGTCACATGTGTCTGACGGCAGGATAATAGGGTTAAATCCCGAAGTAATTAAAATGTTTATTAACTAATTGGCTTTGTTAGTTTAGCGTGGTGTGTTTTATAACGAGTGTTTTGTCGCTGTATGAGTGGTTATTGTTTGTTGTGCGATGAAAATATGAATGCGTGTGTCGTCATTATTGTTGAGTGGAGAGTGAAAACGCCGTGAGTGATAGGCAATGATCATCTGTTGTAGCTGGATTGTTGAGAGCATTTTCGGTGAAACTGTGTGCATGTTAGCACATTTTGTTAAAGAGGAGTTCTTTTTTTGCTTATCTTAAAAAGTAAGAAGATAGATATATAGTTTCGATGTGTTTCGATAAATGTAATGGAGAAATATAGCGATCGTGGTTTGACGTTAAGGAACTAGCTGTCAAATGTTTGATAAGAAAAACAAGACTTTCGCATTTATGATGTTCGACGTTGTAAAAAATCTTCCGTAAGTCCGCAGAAGTCCACATGGAGATAAATAGAAAACAAGTAAAAATGTTCTTAATAGATTAAACTGATTTTCTTGCTCATATGATTAATTTGTTTCTCATTCATCATGATTATTTTTTCGACTGCTCAACATTCGATCGATGGGAGAGACAAACCTGAGTGCGTGACGGGACCTGATCGGAACGCCAAGCATTAGATAAATTTGGCACACGATAATGATGATGGTAATTGAATGCAACGTGTGTGAGCCGTGAAGCGTCAACATAGGTGACCATTTAATTTGAAGCTTCCTGGTGAGTGTTTTTGCGATTTTTGTGTTAAGGCCAAGAGCACGCGCCTAGACATTTGCATGACCCAGAGTGTGTTCGATAAGTCAAAGATCCTCCCGTCTTGATTCTATCGACTATTAACTTGGAAGCCGTGTCGTGGTGTATCAAATTTATGAAAACACTCGCGGACTGTTTTTGTGTTCTATGCTCAATTGTATAATATTAATCGACAACTGTTTAAGTTTAATTTCGAAGTTAGCAATTTTAAGCTTATTAAGCACCTTGCCCTAGTAACTGTTTATCAGCTGGAATTAGTTGTGAGGATCCTGGTTAGATGAGACGTGTAAGCTAGACCTGTGTAATTGGGGCGCGCACGAATACGTAACACATTCTTGTTCGAATGTGGTTTCGAAGGCCGCCAGTGGGTAGCTTGGATAAGGTTAACTACACTCGCCAAGAGGGGTCACTGTTCCTCCCCCCTTCAAGGTAAATAAAGGAGGAACAAAGGGTGAGGAATATTTGATTCGGGAGTGTAGAATTCCAAACAGCCACCTCTGTCACTGTCAAGCAGTCGTAACACCATTCCAACTAAAACAGCCTAGCTGCAGATTTACTTTTACATGGGTAAGTGTGCCGGTTAGATTGATTAAATTATGTTGAAAGCATTAGAGTGTAGTCTTGGTTAGAAATTTAAGCTCGAGATATGGGGGCCCCTTATTGATATGATAGGATAACAGTAATTCAGCTGTATTAGTATGGAATGTTTGTATTTGTAGAGAAATAAGTTGTGTGATCATGAATTCAGCGATACCAGGTGTTCTTTCTTATTTCGGTTCCGAACCTTAGCACTCGTCCGACCCCAGGTGCTGTTCATCGAACATTAGAGCACTATTGATATTATTGCGGTGGCGGCTGCACCATCAATAGATAATGCTTGCTAGCATTAAACGCATTTTTCCACATGAATAAAGGGAAATTCCATAAAAGACAGCAAGTGAAAAAAACAGATCAGGACAAACTGTGGATAAGCAAATATGAAGGGGGAGGTATGCAAAAAATTTGATGCGGATATGCCAAACCACTATAGTGCGGATATCGAGGGATTACTGTACTTATGTATAAACAATTATAAAATGCTGTCGGCAATTTCAAAAAACATACGAGAGTCACTTACAAAGGCATAGCAACTATTTTCTTTGCAGGCAAATGTATTGTTATACAAACATTTCCTAATATACATGTGAAAATACACAACGTAATTGACCAATAACGTCTTTTACATGTGTTACTCAGGAAGTATTGTATACAAGGGAGTAAAAAAAAAATAAAATAAAATAAAATTCACAATAGTCTGCACACACATTAAAGACTTTGAAGTAATCTCTAAGGCAATTGACCGTTCGCTGCCAACGATGAGGAAGGCGATGAATACCATCAGTTGCATGTACCAATGTCCAATCTGGTAATCTCGTATTGCTCAGTGTTGGCAACGTCTTTTTGTTTAGGGAAGTGTCTCCCACACAATGGAGCTATCAATTTTGGTATTAAATCGAAATTGCATGATGATAGATTGGGTGAGTAAGGGGGAGTGATCTAGTACTTCCCAAGGTGATCTAGAAAAAGGTGGGGGTCAGTTTGCCGGAAGTAGTAAAAATTGCCTTACTGCGCAAGCGTATTTTGACGTCACTAGATGACATCGAAACCTATACCCGCTAAATCGAAACCTCAACAGAAACTAAAACATGGCGGCAATGAAAGCAGTCGTGCGATAGCCACACTTGACGACTCGTTCATTTCCTTCACAATTCTCATTCTTTATACTATATATTTTAATTAAATAATAATAATGCCATTATATGAAGGGACTTAGGTAATTTATAATTATTGTAAAATGTACTTAGGTATTATCTTTTTAATGTGAACACAGGGTTGATGTTAACTATCAGCACATCGCGCGATAACTGATCATGCGACCAAGCTAAGTGAAATTTACTGAGACTAAATAGAAAAAGGGTTATATATCAGTTCGTTAGAAGGGGAGTGGGTGTCTTTAAAATGTAAAATCATTTACCTTGGTCTCATGTTCACTCGTCGCGCAATGTGCGGATAGTTAAGCGAACACAGAGACAAGGACGATAACGTATTTCTCATTATCATTAGGCCTAGTTATCGTTCCTCGTTAAGATTTCGAAATTGATTCGTCGGAACCGTTGGCAGTTAAGAGACAGATGACAATTTTGATATTATTTCTTAATAACTTTATTTATGCAGGCATTAGGAAATTTTAATTTATAAAATAGTAAGTTTACAAATAAACGTTTCTTCAGAAATCAACGTAAGAGTTTTGTTTTTTTACGTGAAAACGTTTTCTTTTGTGACCAGAATAATGGCTACCGCACACGCCGGAAGTAAAGCCATAAGTCATCCAGTGACGTCACAATACGCATGCGCGTTAAGCACTTCTGACAAACTGGACCTACCTGTTATTCTAGATTACCTTGAGTACTTCCCAAGAGTAAAAAAATAAATCATCTATAATAATTGATGATAATTCTAGTAAATCAAAATTATACAAAAAAGTTATAACTGGGGCAATTGTCCGAGAAAGTAAAACAAGGGCAAATGTCGACAATTGAAACCAAGAATAAAGAGGTATGTGGATAATCGTAATTAAGTATAAAGAAGGGCTTTTTTACCACAACAAAAGTAATAAAGAATATAACAAAAACAAAAATAACGGAAAAATACAACCTGGAAGCGTTTTTCGAGAGCGAAGCTCTCATCATTCGGCAGGAACCAAGGAGAACACATGGAAAACCCAAAGTGAACTTATTGGACCCAAAAAGTTTCAGCTTTTATTTTCATGTTGGATAGGGCACTCAATATCCCATTAAACAATATTTCATTCAAACAAGAGATTGATTTGATTAAAAAAATAGCCGAGAAAAACAGGTACAACTCGAAAATGATTGACGATCTTTTGAGGAAGAGGAAATTCAAAACATTTCTGTCAGACATAACCACTCTACATCCCATCAAAGATAAGTATAGAACCATATCCGTTCCTTACAATAAACTACTTATTAAAAATTTAAATTCAATTTTCAAACAATATAACATTTCTCTTTCTTTCAGCAACCCCAACCAAATACGAAACTTGCTGGGCAACCCCAAAGATAAGGTACCGGATATATAAAAGTCAGGCCAAAGCTTCGCAATGTCCTAAGCTTTACAAAGGTCAGACCAAACTCAGTTTATCCACCAGATTTAAGGAACACCTCGACCACAGAAGATTCGGTAGAAGCAGTCAATCAGCCATAGCCAAACATTCAATAGAGACGGGTCACGATTTTTCCATCGACAACTTAAAACTGTTACAATCTATCAATAAAAAACACTTGTTAGATGCTTTCGAGATCATGGCTATCCATAAATCCAAGAACAATACGTTATTAAACTCCAACTTAGGCCCTATTGGTGATTCCCCTCTAATTCAGTGGTGGTCTCAATTAGCCAACCAATAATATTGTTTTTATTTCTTTTCTATAACACTGGGGAACAAAAAAAATTTTTTTTTCGTGGTGCCTGGAATGTTAGAACTGATTTTGATTATATTTGATGTGTTGATTCAAAATATGAAAACAGTTTCTCTCTATCAGCTATAGTTTTTGAGATACAGCACCATTAACTTAATGCGCTTTTGTTATTTGTTATGGTACAGAGGTGCGACATTGATATAATAAGTCTGGGAAAAAGTTCGTGGCGTTTTTCCTGATAGATGGCCACGAATTTTACTTAAAAAAACGTCATGATTATCAGCGCCATAATTATCAAAAAACAGCGTACCTTGGATTCTTTGGCGTTAAGCTTGGTGACCAAGACAAAACGTGGGCACCACTTGTTGTGTGTAAAATTTTTATGGAACACTTATGGCAATGGACTAATGGACAAAAGAGAAGTCTGAAATTTGGTGTGCCGATGGTTTGGAGGAACCCAGAAACCACAATGATGACTGCTATTTCTGTATTGTGCAACATTGCGACGTTAATATCTCGAAAACTAGACCTGATGGAACAAATATAAAGTTATTTTTGAATTCTGCACCCTAAAATTACCTAAGAACACTTGAAAAATCGCCGGCACCAAAATGTCTGTTGACCTGTGTAATTGGTCTGCCTTGTATTTCTCTCGCTATATAAACCGCTTTCTTCGGTTTCTAATCAGGTTCACTTTGGGTTTTCCACGTGTTCTCCTTGGTTCCTGCCGAATGATGAGAGCTTCGCCCTCGAAAAGCGCTTCCAGGTTGTATTTTTCCGTTATTTTTGTTTTTGTTATATTCTTTATTACTTTTGTTGTGGTAAAAGAGCACTTCTTTATACTTAATCTATAATAATGTTGAGCACAATAGCCTTAATATTGAGATGGCAGCAAACAGTTGATTGCCTTGGAGATTACTTCAAAGTTCTTAATGTGTTAATGTTCGTACAGACTATTGTGCAGTATTACGGTAGATGAATGTTTTTTGAGTTGCACTCTTCTCCCTTGTAACAATACTTCCCGAGTAACCCATGTAACAGACATTAATGGTAAAGTACATTGTGTATTTTCATATACAGGGCGAGTCTGAAACCCTGTCACAAACTTTAAGGGGAGGTTAGTATGGATGAATCTAAGCAAAAAAGTTTGATGAACATGAGTCCGAACTTGAACGATAGCCGAGATATGAACAGAAATAAAAATGCTGCCACTAAGATCAACAAGTTAATAACTCACTTTCTATAACACCTAGGATAATGAAGTTTGAAGAAATAATAGGATACATAAAACTGTGTATACTGTTAAAGTTTGAATGAATTCCAACGAGTAGTTTCAGAGTTACGCACTCACGTGTTACCCACCACGTGCTACGATGTTGACTACGTAACTCGGAAACTACTCGTTGGAATTTGATCAAATTTTAACAGTACACGCTATTTTATGTATCCTATTATTCTACCAAATTCCACCATCCTAAATGTTGTAGAAAGTGAGTTATTGTTGATCTTAGTGGCAGCATTTTTATTTCTGTTCGTATCTCTGCTATCGTTCAAGTTCGGACTCATGTTCATCGAACTTTTTTGCTTAGATTCATCCATACTACCTCCCCTTAAAGTTTGTGAGAGGGTTTCAGACTCACCCTGTATACATTATGAGATGTTTGTATAATTCATTTACCTGCAAAACATTAGTTGCCGCTTCTTTGTAAGCGACCCTTGTAAATTAAACCTTAATCGTACCTTAAGCCTCGCAATAAGCGAAATATTATTTTCTTGAGAACCGCTTTTACTTCTTTTGGCTAACAGAATATCGTCGTTGTTAGACATTTCGGGCTCCTTGTGTGTGTTGGCCATTGGTCCGTCGGAGAGAAAATCAGGTAAACTTTTGGATATGATGCTATCGCTGTTTGAAAGGAAATCCGACGCAAGACGAGATTTCGGTTTACTCGAAGAATCTGCGTCTGCAGCGGTTTCACGTAAACGCATGGCATCGTCGTCATCTGGCGACAGGGTGTTCAACGGTAAGGGGGCTTGTAACGTAAAATCTGGTAGGGTGTCTTCGTTTGCGTGGGACGAAGGGCTGACGTCTCTCAAGGTGTGTTCGATAAGAAAATGATCTTGTACGAAATCAGGGAGTCCAGTTGCAAAATCTGGTATTTTGGACGAATTGTTTATTCCTCCTCCGCCGCCTTCTCTTCCGTTTGTATCATTGACCGATATGGAATGTCTAGTGTAGCCATTCGTTTCGGATATTACGGCTTTAATTTTTTCCTTCGATTTCGAGCGTGCTCCGTTGTCTCTCTTCAGAAATTGTTTCATGGAAAACGGATTTTCCTCCCTCCTCAGCACTTTTTCTGCAAAATGGTTGGTTGGTTTGGTTTTATAAGTTTTATAGGGAATGTTACGATTAGAATGACTCAATAAAACCTTATCATAACTTGCAATGAAATTGCATGCATTAATACAAGGTTTTCATTGCAAAAACAAAAAAAAAACTGCATGTAAATGGAAACATTTGCAACAAACCTTTGCAGTGTGACTACTTACCATCTTCTACGATGATGATTTTATTCGTTTCCTTTTTGCGCGGAATCCCCAGGTCGGGATCTGTATAGCTTTCGCTAATGCCGCGTCTTTCATTTTTTTCGTCTGGAATAACTTCAGTTTTACTTTTGCTGGAAGGTTTCATGAAATTCTGGAAAAGATAAGGATTTTCATTTTGCTCATCTCCTCCTTCCGCCATACTTGTGTTGTTGCTCCGTCTGGTTGCGCGTGAAGTAAATAACGACAGGCGATCAATTTCCGGTTTGCGGAGAAAGCCTATTCGACTTCCGGTTTGTCATGTAAACACATGTGGATTTCGTCGACGATGCGCAATGCTTCGACGTGTGAGATGATGCGATAAATTGATGGCAGTTTAGAAATTTTGGTAAATATTACCTTTCATCGATCGAATTTAAAAATATGGGGGGGCCCTTGCAGTAGTTGAGAGCGGCTCCTACAGAGCCATCGTTTAGTGGAATTTATGGTTCATGTTTACTATCTGAACGATCGCAAAGCCGAAAGTTTAGAATCCGCACAATCAAAAACGCAAAACTTCAGAAATCGGCTAAACCCGAAAGCGAAACTTTAAATCGGCTAAACACCCCCTCCCCCGTCTTTAAAAAATAAATTTATTTACCTTCGTCTCATGATCAGTCATCGCGCGACGTGCAGATAGTGAATATTAACCCGTTTTTTTTTTTTTTTTTTGTTCGGAGTGTTGTTGTTGTTGTTGTTGTTTTTTAAATTATTTTGATTGGTTAAATTGAACTATCGGTAAATTTTTGGTATCTGCACAATCGCAACCGCGAGTCAAATCGCAAACGATCATGCGACCACGGTAAGTGAATTTATTTTTTAAAGACTGGGGGGCCTTGCCCCCCAGACCCCCCCTATAACGAACTGATATATATCCCAACCTATTTGGTTACAGGGGGCACTTGGTTTCCCCCCTGGCCCGTTACAGGAATCGCGACAATTCAATTTGCTGATCCAGTCATCGCGCGATTGTGCAGATACCGAAGATTAATCGAACTGTCTGACCATGGCGTTTTGCTTTTTTCGCGTTTGTTCATTTCAGTTGTTGGCGCGCGTTTTCTTTCCCGTCGATTGTTCAGGAAGCTGCGTTTTTTTCAGATTACGTGACCAAGTCTAAAAGTAGTTCCAGTGATGAACGACCCAACATATATTGAGAGAGGTTATCTAAAGAAGAAACCACAGATTAAGGAGAAAAACAAATTTTTAATGTTTTCTCCTTAATCTGTGGAAAAAACTACCTTTAAATTTAACAAACTTTTACCACTCTCGACGCTTCGCGCCTGACGTCGGCTCTACGGGCCTCATTCAATGAGGCTCATTGGTCACTGTTTTCCGCACTCGAACGCCTTCGGCATTCTGTCTACGACGTCCCCCTCCGGGGGTAAATAATTGATTACAGGGGGCAGTTGGTTTCCCCTCGGCCGGTTACAGGAGGCTAATGATCCGTATTTTTTAGTGGCCACAGAAATGGCTGCCAGAAAGTTACGGGAACTCATTTTATGGTTAACCTAAGTTAACCCAACCTCAGTTAACCTAACCCAACACCAGAACGCTCAAAAACTGCTGGCTTACCTTTAAGACATGGTTCCTTTCGACAATGGCTAATCATACAGAAAGCAAAAAAAAAGAAAATCAAAAATCCACAAATAGCTCGAAACCACCGCGATATGCTAATTATGTGTGGTTGCGATGGCAACAGCTACAGCACGACGGGAAAAAATGGCAAAAACACGCCTTCCAACGCCTAAATCCAGAAACAAGCCACTTCACAACCAAAGACAATAAAAGTCCGCTACCAGAAACACCAAATATGTGATATCACTTCGTTCCAAACATAAGAAACACCACAGCCAGCAGCAACAGTAAAATCACCCAACAATTGAATTTGAAAGGAGGAAAAAACGCAGCAGCAACAATTGAATTGAACAAACGCGATTAAAGCAAAGCCGTGGTCAGATAGTTCAAACCAATCTTTTGGTCAGTTAGGGAAGTTTCGCGGTGTATTTTCACTTTAGTATAATCAAAGAAGCTGCTTGCCCACTTCACCACGAAGCGTGATTGTTGCACGGCGTGACGTCAGGTTTTTCAATTATCTCTAAAAACTGAAAAATAATTTCTGTGACCAATAAAATAAGTACTGACCATTAGCCTCCTGTAACCGTCCGGGGGGAAACCAACTGCCCCCTGAATCAAATAGGTCGGGGTATGTATCATTATCTTGCCCCCAGAGGAGGAAGTCGTAGACAGAACGCCAAAGGTGTCCGAGTAACGTAAAACAGTGACCAATGAGGCCCGCAGGGCCGAGAGTAGTAAAATTTTCCTTAGATAACCTCTCTCAATTTCAGACTTCGGTGCGTGGCAAAACGAACTGTTTGGGATTGTGCAGATAGTAAAAATTAACTAACAACAGTTTTTAGAGATAACTGAAAAGCCTGACATCACATCGTGCAACAATCGTGCTTCGTAGTAAAGTGGGAAAGCAGCTTCTTTGATTATATTAAAGTGAAAGTTTACCAGTTTCACTTTCGGGGGTAAAAGTTCAAAGTAGCGTCCCCTAATAATCACGGAAGTCATCAGGCAGCTTTGCCGCCAAATTCTGTGACAAATAAAATAAGTACTGACCATTAACCTCCTGTAATCGGCCGGGGGGACACCAACTGCCCCATGTAACCAAAAAGGTTGGGGTATGTATATTTAGATAACCCCCCGAGGGGGACGTCGTAGTGAACAGAAAACAGTGACCAATGAGGCTCACAGGGCCGAGAGTAGTAAAATTTTCCTAATTTTGCACACATAAAATATTCGTTAGATAGTATTATAATATGATAAACCATTCACTTATTAAGTAGACAAGGTTGTCGAACATGCCATGTAACCAATGCGTCAAAATAGTATCACTGCAAAATTGTAAGTGATTTTTTTATTATAAAGGTGTTGTGCCCGGAGCAACCGAGCAGAAGCAATAAGCAATGTTAAACACCCATAGATTATACGAAAAGAATTATATTTAGTAACTTCTGCATCTGCCCAGAATCTGCCTTTACATAGCAATTCTGCATGTTGCGATTGAATGGGGGTATTACAGTTGAAGTTACATTTAGATCAGTCCTAGTTTGAACATTGAATGTGCCGTTCGCCTGACCATTAATTGAAGTGCTGCAATTCTGCTCGTTGCTGTTGCCAGGGCAATTTTGCCTTCCAATCGAACAGTCGCCAGCACTTTTTCCAGTGAGAACATACAGCAGCCAAGTGGCCAATCAAGTTCAAGGCTGGATATCTTTGATACTTGCAACAGCTTCGTGTACCTGGGCTCTGCTGCTTCGTTGTTGAAGCAAATTGCGTTGACAATCCGAAACACGTTCATCTTCCGACTTGAGCAGTTGCATTGTGTACACGCGCTTCATGTCGGCCCCTTTGTTCCTCTGGAGTTTGGGTTTGCTCTTGCACCTTCTGTAGACATCGTATAGCCGCTCGACGCGTAACCAAACGCCTTTTTCAGTCCTGTCGACTTTCATACTCCGTTGGATTCGCATAGGCTTCTTCGACCTCCGAGGCGGAGGCTCCGCGATTGTTTGAAATTTTCGCTTCGTCGGTGCCATAACCCTGTTCATTAAGAACCATTATTAATAGATATTCATTTACAGATAGTTATTACACACATCAAACAATTATTGAGCGATTTTTCGAATCTCTCACACGTAGAATTGAAGTAGATAACGACTTACTATTGGTCACTGGTCTGAAGAGCCAATGAAAACTCCGAATTTGAAACTTTGAAAATTTTAACGAAATTCGTGATAAAGCAGTTTAATTATAACTTTAATATGAATTAACACTGTGTTATGTGTTATATTATTATTGTTAAAAAGAAAAGAGATTTTTAATTGTTTACTTTGCTGCATCATTGTCATTTAATTTGCTGCGTCACTCGCGTCATTTGTTTCACTTGCCAATGAAAAGTCCGGATTCTCCATTCATCACAGACTGACGGACATTGTTTCTTACTGATTGGAAGAAAGTAATTGGACACCTCGCACAGTGCGTTTATTTGCTTTTATTGATAACAGCTAATATCCTGTCGGCCCCCCTCTGGCTGCAATCATGGCAGCCACTCTCCGGGCATGCTTTCCGCAAGAATACATACGATCCCGACAGGAATCTCCCGCCAAATGTCCCGTACAGCCCTCCACAGTTCTGGTAGTGTTTTGGGAGTGGGCTATTACCCCTTAACCGACGCTCGACTTCATCCCACACATATTCGATGGGATTCAGGTCGGGGCTCTGGGCTGATCACTGCATGCGTTCAACATTATTATCGGCATACAATTACAGGGTATGAGCTGCAACATGTGGCCTGGCATTGTCGTCTTGGTACAGGCATGGCTCTAAACCGTAGGTTTGCCAAAGGGTTGGGAGAACGGAATTGTCCAGGATGATAGTGTATTCCGTAGCCCTGATGGTGCCTTCCACCCTCACTACCGGGCCTACGCCATACCAAGAAAAACAGCCCCACACCATAATTCCTCCTTTGCCGAACTTCACTGTTGGGATGATACTTTGCCGAACTTCACTCAGGAAGGAGCCGTTCTCCAGGTAAACGCCACACCCAAACTCTGCCATCCAATCGAAACAATGTGAAGCGGGATTCATCGCTCCAGACAACACGTTTCCAGTCCTCAACGGTCCAGTCTTTGCATTCCCTGGCCCATTGCAGTCTGTTCGTTTTGTTTGCCGATGTGACTAGCGGCTTGTGGGCTGCTGCTCTGCCGTGATAGCCCAGCACGTGGGCCTCCTTTCGGAGGGTCTTGGTGGATACGTGACTTCCAGATGCCTGCTGGAATTCCCTGGCGATGGTGGTCATCGTCGAACGTCGGTTCTTCCGTATCTCCCGCTGCAGCACCCGACGGTCCCTGTCGGTCATTGTGAGTTGGCGACCAGGCCTTGGTGCATTCGTACAATGTCATTCTTCAGCACATACGCCACTGTTGATTTCGGGTGTTCTGGCTGTTGACAATCTCTCGTATGGATGCGCCTTGGAACGACATTCCAACAAGCACACCTTTTTCGAACTCTATCAGCTCCGCCTGTCGTGGCATGATGCTTCGGTTAGAGTCAATGGTGTTGTCTCATGACTATGTTTGCATTTCCATACAATATTGACACGTGATTTAGCGGAAAGGTCCATTTTTTGCCAGATGGATGGGTGTCCAATTACTTTCTTCCAATCAGTATATATAGATGTGTTAAAATAAATTCAGAGCATAAATGTGATGGGGCTGCCCAATGTCTTCCGTGATTTTAGGGGATGCTACTTTGAACCTATACCCTATCTGGTATTCCAACAAGTCCATCCCAGAAATCCGATCCAAACTTCGAGAAGCCTGTGACTCCTCTCTGACTGGGGCTTTGTCAATGTTATCTCTTTTTGGTAAATTTTTACTATCTGCACAATCGCGACGACTGAATCCACAAACTGAAAACGACTGTGACACGACCCGCCATCTGTTGAGAGAGGTTATCCAAGGAAACTTTTAACTTCCTTTAAATTTTAGCAAACTTTCTACTACCTGCGGGCGGTAAATCACTGTTGGCGATAAATCACTGAGTGGTAAATTATCGTGAGCGGTAAATCACTGAGCGGTAAATCACTGTGGGCAGTAAATCACTGTTTCCGAAAGTGCTCACGCATCCTAGAAACATATATACCCCATCCTGTTTGGTCACAGGGGGCAGTTGGTTTCCCCTCGGCCGATTACAGGAGGCTTATGATCAGTAATTTTTATTGGTCACAGAAATGGCTACCAGAAAGTTACGGGAACGCATTATATGGTTAAACCTAAGTTAACCCAACCTCAGTTAACCTAACCCAACACCAGAACGCTTAAAAAAATGCTGGCTTACCTTTAAGACATGGCTCCTTTCGACAATGGCTAATTATCCAGACACCAGAAAAAAGAAAATCAGAAATCCACAAATAGCTCGAAACGACCACGACCTGTTAATTATGTGCGGTTGCTATGGCAACAGCTAGCGCACGATGAAAAGAGATAGCAAAAACACGCACTCTAACGTCCGAAACCAGAAAAACACACATTGCCAAAAAAACACAAGATCAGTCGTCGCGCAATTTTGCATATAGTATAAATTAACCTACTTGGCATGATTGTTGACGACAAACTAAGTTGGCACCCTTTCATCACCTCCTTGAAAGCCAGCATCACAAAGAACTTGGCGTGCGCTAGATTAGTTGTGAAGTCCCCCTTGATCTGAGACTTCTTCCCTGACGAGCTCAATAATCAGAATCCCCGACTCATATGCTATCGTCCTTCTACTAGCGAAAAATTCGGTGATTGAGCCCCTGGTCAAGGAGGAAAGAAAAACATTAAGATCATGTCTACGAGCCCCTTTGTCATCCCCTTGCCCGCTGCTGTATTTAGAGGCTGGTATTCCCCCTCCCCCACTCAGGTGGGAAGCCAAGACTATGGGTTTGCTTTACTCATCTTGTCAATCATCGCGACAACTTGACAGTGATTGACAAGAACGAATTGCTCTGCCTTTCTACGATCTAGTTGTCTACAAGAGCTCGCCTCTAATCTGCTAAGCAAGTTCGAGTGCAGTGATGTGCGTATGTGCAAACCTGCGGTGCTTCATTATGTTTGGGACGCCCCTCCTGTCAACCTAGTCTGCATTGCGCCACCCCTGAGAGCACGCAATGCCTTATTTGACTCCTTTCTTCAGAACCGTTTCCCAGACCATCAAAAATTTTTTATGGATGCTTCATTAACTCCGTCGGCCCTGACTGGAGGAATAGGGGTCTACAGGAGAGGCAGTACCATTGTTGCGCAGAAAGTTGCTCCAACCACCAGTTCTTCCCAACTCGGACTAATTTCTGTACACAAGGCCCTTGTAGTGATCTCCTTCCTCTCTTCTACCTGCTATTTAATAGTATCTGATTCTAGGAGTGCCCTTTCATCCATCCAAGATGCCCTAAATAAAAACAAATGGCATTTCAGGGACCTCCTTGTTTATGTAATAGATCTGATCCAATTTGCAAATGGGTATCACATAAATTTCCTCTGGACGCCTAGTCACAAGAAATTTCTATGGAAACGACCTCGCAGATAAATTGGCCAACTGGGCCAGGTCAGGGACAAGCCTTTCCAAGACAGTGCGTACTAATCCCACATCATTCTCCACTCAATCGAACGAGAGTGATGGTGCTCTGGAACGAGCTCTGGAGAGCTGAGACGAAAGGAAAACACTTCAAATCTCTTTTCCCCAAAGTGGAAGACGTGGCAAAAGTCACCCCTAAATGGCTCTCCTCTCTCCAAAGATCTGCATTGTTCAGGCTAAGAAGTGGTCACATTCCATTGAAGCAGTTCCTGCATAGGATTGGCATCTCCTCGTCTGATCTTTGTGATTGTGGCGCTCAGGGGTCAGTAGAGCATGTACTTCTGTGTTGCCCTCGCTTCCGTCGCTAGAGGGCACTGCTCGCTCGTGGCCTCTCCAACCGAAACTTAGATGTGTCACTAATATCCATTCCGCTAGCGTCGCCTATGGAGTCTTGCCATAAACGTGACGCTATCAGATTTCTTATGTGCTTTTTGGGCGGTTCTGGTCTGTCCCCTCGATAGTCTTTACAACTAAATAATCTACCCTATCCAATGATTTACACCAGCTACCCTCCGCTTCTTCAGGAGGTGCAGGCTAAAAGAAGAAGAAGAAGAAGAAGAAGATGAAAAAGTCATCGTACGATGTTCGGATAGTGAACATTAATCAAAAAGAATAACAAAAAAAAATCCCAAGCAATCAAACCTCAACCCCACAAAAACAGCACTCGCTGCTGTTAATGTTAACTATCCGCACAATCACGAAGCTGAAAGTTCAGAATCCACACAATCAAAAAACGGAAACTGAATTGTCGCAATTTCTGTGATCAATAAAATAAGTGCTGACCATTAATCCTTAACTGGCCGGGGGTAAACCAACTGCCCCCTGTAACCAAATAGGTTGGGGTATGCATATTTCGGTAACCCCCGGAGGAGGACGTCATAGACAGAACGCCGAAGGCATTCGAGTAACAGGAAACAGTGACCAGTGAGGTCCGCAGGGCTGAGAGTTGTACCATGGAAGAGTTGTTATTCTTCCATGATTATGCAAGGTGCGAAGCGGTGAGAGTAGTAAAAGTTTCCTCATTTGCAATTACGATTGTGCGGATAGTTAAAATTAACCATCACGCTAAAAACTTAAAAAAATTAAAATTTTTCCAACAGAAAGAGCACTCCCTTAAAAAACCCCAGCTGATCTCTACTGGCCACTCAGTAGCGCTAATACTTATGTGCAAGCGAGGAAAGGGAGTTTGTTTTTTTTTTTTCAGAGTGGGGGGCTGCGCACTTGAATTATAGAAGAATATCAATTTCCATACCATACACAAAATGAAGTTATTTATTCCTCGAAAGTTACACTTGTAGATCATTAATTCATTTATACATATTAAATGACACCAAAGTTGCAGAGGTCGGGGAATGATCAGCTTAACCATGCCAATAGCTGAGACTAAGTCGGATATCCACGTGCAACGGAACCAAAATCCGATTTGGTGGCTGCTTTGATCACCTTATCTCACACAACCGGACTTCTTTCTGTAGGACCAGGCTTCCAGACCAAGGTTAGATACCTAGTGGACTTGAAGACATGTGTTCTCATTGCTTTTGCACTCCACGAAGGGTGCACACGTTGAGGTTTATGAATGAGGAAAAAGAATTTTGAGTTTACTTGTCCCATGCTAAAAACTGTTTCTTATTATCTTGTATAGTATTTTAGTTATTAAAGTCTAAAGTTGTTGTAAAGATAATTTATGGACACTCTATATTTAATAAACCTATTTTTATCTTTCTACAGAAAATATTACATTCTGAACTGTTAGATGGAGCTATATTCATTTATTGAAAATGTGGAAACATATATGACAATTGAAAAATGTGTGATGTTATAAAAATAGATGACTTCAGAGATGTTCTTGAAGCCTTATTAGTTCCAAACAAAGGTACTTAATATGTAATTAAGTTTACTTTTAATCTTAT
>JAHWFO010049061.1:465602-479744 GCA_023313115.1 Rhysida immarginata
GGTTTTTTTCTCTATCCCTTACGGTTTTTGAGATAAATTTTGAATGTGTCCTAATTTGCATATTTGGGATGATGAAAAGTGCACCATGGGATAGGCCACCCACAACTTCCTATTCATTGGATTCATCAAAATTGACATATCTGCTTCGGTTCAAAAAATAAAAGGGGGGTTCAGACTTTTGTATTCACCCTGTATAGTAAAGAATAACAGAAGCTTAGAATAGGTTGATTTAATTGCCAAATCTATCCGCCAGATGGCATCTGCTACGGTTTATGAATTTTGTTCTAGTTTATTTACAAAAGTTTAGTGAAGATGAAAGTTAAAGACTTGAAAGAAAAGCTTCAGTTAATAGGAGCGAAAACTGACGGAAATAAACAAGTATTGACTAAGAGTGAGCAAATTTTATAATGAATTACGATTTACGAAAGTGACGATGCTAAATATTGGGCTAGGCTACGACATCTCATTTAACCCCACTGAATTTTTCGATCTGTAGGAAATCCACGAAACTTGAGATTTTTGTTTTTCACATTGTTGTTCGAACATTGTGGAACTGAACAATTTACATGCATGTTCTTATACAGTATTCTTAACATTGCCGAGATTTTCTCCTCATTTCAACTATAGCGTCATAGCCTCAGATTCATAAAGCGTAAGCGCTGCCATCTATACTTAAATCAACCTATTGATGCAGTGACAATTCATATTAAAAACTGAAAAGAATTTTTTTTTTTTTAATTCTCCCAATGGATGGCCCTCTCCGGGAATTCTCTAATAAGTTTGGAAAAACATTATAAGCTCCCTAATGCCCATGTTTACACTACGCCTTAATCACTGTTAACTCTTGATCACGATCAAGCAGAACTCTGCAGCCTGCTTTGGTTACCTAATCGCGTTTACAGCTCTGTTAAGAGTCGTGTTAACTAAGTATGTTACCGAAACCCAGTTAACACCGATTAGCACCAACAAACAGGAAAATAAAACATGGCAGTCAAGCGAAAGGGCAGCAGCAAGCGGTCTAATGAGTAAACACTCTTATGCAGGGTGTTTCTAAATGGAAGGACAATAAGTACATTGTGTGATTAACAAGGTTCGGCTTAATTTTTTTTAACATGTCTTTTCAGATTTTAATAAAACATAAATAAATAATGAATTCTATTTATTTTGTTTACACTTTTAGTTGTTTATTTATTTACTTATTTATTCATTATTAACCCCTTAAAGCTTGAACCTTAAGGTAAGCATTAATTTCATCAGCCACGATTTTCTACCATCCACGTGGGGTTAATAATCAAAAGCGGTCCAAGGATCTTAAGGAAAGTTTTTCAAAAGGAGTTATGGTGATTGCAGGATACTCGTACAACAGCAAGCTCACAATCCGATTGTGGATAGGAAGGCTAAGGTTAACTCTCTTCACTATCAGCAGCATGTTCCAAGTCCAAGTTTCCATGAGGACAAAAGCAAATTTTGGCTGCATCAAGACAAAGATTGTTTAATTTATGTTGGGTCTGGAAAGTGAACCGGAATTCACCTTGTAGCTTTTCATGATATCCCTGTCAAGTCACCAGATGCATTCTTGATGGATTTCTGTGGATTTGGGTTATTGAAACGAGCCCTTGCTCAACACCATCCAACAATCATTGATCGTGTCTGGAGAGCAGGAATGGAACAGCGTTGCCATTCTGCAGAGCGGACATCTCTTCTACAGTGGAAGATATGGTGCAGGGCAGTAATCCACAACAAGGGTCACCAAATAGCACGTGGTCGTTGGTGGTGACGGGGGGTTTTCTTCGTAACTGGTAGCCAGCAAAAGAAACCTGCACATGTTTTGATAGGGCATATTCTTAAGGAAAAAATCTGGTATAATTGTTGACTGTTCAAATTTTCATATTTCAGGTGATTGTAGTTGAGCTCCGCTATAGTGAAACTTGCTTATAACAAATTCCGGGATACAAAGAACGAAATTTTCGGTCTTGTCCTGAACTTTATATAGCTATTGTGAGCCATCAAACATTAAAATCGGTCGGATATAATGAACGTTATTGACATCTTTGACTAAACAAAAATTAATTAAGCAAAAACAGTGAAATGGAACAACCAAAAAGGGGGAACCTCTAATCTCTTTCTGGATTAGAGGTTCCTCTCTCTTTGGTCCTAATGATTTTTTTTTTTGGGGGGGGGGGGGGGGCAAAAGTTTAGAAAAAATCATTACAAAAATTATGCCATCATTATATACTGTACCTTTACATCTTTTTTCTCTATTCGCCTACAACCCCAATTCTTGGTGCTTGGTCATTGGGAAAGTCACTGACGAAAAAGCTTGACCTTTTCCAAACGTGGTGATGAGGCTCTTGCATGCAAAGAACCGAGTGACAGAAGATATTGTGACAGAAATAAAATTGAAAAAATGGAGGCATAGAAAATTCTTCTGATGATGATGAAGAAATTGAAGAAAGCGAACTCTCCACCATTTCAAATGTCAAAGCAGCAATGTATACTATACAGTTCACCACATACTGTACAAGTATAGTGTTATGAGCGGCGGAGTGTTATGCGTTTTCTTTGTGCAAAAGGGCTGAAACCAGTCGATATCCATAAAGAAATTGTCTGGGTGTACAGAGGTGATACCTTGCAGCTCCGAACAGTACAACGTTGGTGCAGAAGGACGAGAGGACCTGTACAATGAAAAAGTTCAAAACTGTGCCATCAGCCGGCAAGGTCATGTTTACATGTTTTTGGGATTGCCGTGGTCTGATAACTGCTTGAGTTTCTTCCACCGCATACTACTGTCAATTCCGAACGCTACAGAGGCAAATTGAGGAATCTTCGAGCAGCCATACGCAGGAAAAGACCTGACTTGGCAATGGAGGACATCGTGCTGCACCACGACAATGCACGTCCCCACACAGCGAAACGGGTCACTGACCTGTTGCAGCGATGGAACTGGAAAACACCGCTTCATCCTCTATACAGCCCGGACCTCGCTCCCGGTGACTGCCATATGTTCGGACCGTTGAAGAAGTCACTGGCCGGTCAACATTTCCATGACGACGACGAGGTGAAATCGGCAGTTGGCAATCGGTTCCACATCCAACTGGATAACTTTTATCGACAGGGTGTGGAAAAACTTGTCCACCGCTGGGATCGTTGCCTCAATCGGCTTGGAGATTATGTGGAAAAATAAAAGTTGAATTGTTCTATCGAATGTGCATGTGTTTATTTTTTCCTCCGGTCACAATTTTAGCGACGTTACCTTTTGATCACTCCTCGTAATCCATTATTCCGTTTATCCATTTTTGTTATCAGATTGGATATAGCGAACCAAGACTTTGGTCCCTTGAAGTTCGTTATAGCGGGATTCAACTTTATATACTGTATTTTTAAATAAATAAATCACTTATTGCAATATGCTGTATACAAGGAAAAAAACTTTTTATTAGACTGCATTTTTTTTTCTGTTTTTTTTTTTAAAGTTATTTTTTTTAAACTTTTAATTACACACAAATTTATTTTTTGATAACAAAATTTTACTGGAAATACATTTATTTTTTCATTAATCTTTTTAGTCGTCTCTCATTGAACAAAAGAATTAAACATTATGCACAATTTTTTTGACTGAGATTATTATCTATTAGGTATTGTTTTATAATGACGAGGCAATGATTTAAAAAAAAAAAAAAAGGATCTGAATCAAAGTAATATTTAAAATTGCATTTCACTACAGCTCCCTGAAAAAATAACTAAACAATTAAAAATTAATTTCAATAAAGAAAATGAGATATTAAAAAATAAAACTTTGGGATATTATTTAATTATTTCAAACACTAATCCTATTAATATTCATAAAAATGTTATTGGCAGTATAAAAACTTACAATATAATTTCATAGAAATATTAGAGTGTGTTCAGCACGTCATTCGTGTAAAAATAAATTGTAAAACATGTACCCATGTATACCCCTCACCCGTGTTTACCCCGCACCCATGTATAACCCAAACCCCTTCCCACATGTGTGAAAAAGTGTATAACTCGCGGGGTATATTCTCGAAAATATAGTAAGTTGTAGATCTCCACTTAGTGGATACAATCAAAGTAAAAAAATTAACAGAACTGGTTAATATATAAATAAAACATTTTTGGAGGGATCTCCTCCCGTCCTTGGTATTAATTGATTTACCAGAGAATTGTATTTTTAAGTCTTAAATTAAATTCCTATTTCAAGTTATTTCAATCTTAGCAAGTCAATATTGATTGAAATTTTGGGAAACAAATGAGACTATACAGAGTACAGAAATTCCAAGATATCGAATGTTGATCACAGAAGAAGTTTCAATAGAGGAAAAATTAAATTACATTTTATTTGGATGGACCATCAACCAATATTGTCAATATGTTTAAGAATTCATCTCTGCAGCAAGCAGGGAAATCAATGTATAGAAAAAGCAGCAGGTGAGAATCAATTTTGGAGATTGGAACAAATGAATGAATTTATGCATTTAGAAGAAATTGAGGTAGCTAATAAGAGCCAAACAAAATAGGAGTTCTGGAAAGTATGGTGAGAAGTCAAGATCAGTTATGTTCAGAGAGTGGAAAAAGCAATAAAAAAACTCAAAAATGGAAAAGCGAGTGGCACCGAGGGAATCCAAAGCGAATTTGTCAAACGCAGCAGAGGAGCAACGATCAATGCTATAACAGCAATTTGCAACCATTTATTTCAAAAAGGCCAATTCCCGGAAAAATTGAATAAATAATGGATATTAAATAAAAAAATAAATAAACCAAAAATAATATTTTCGTTACAGATAATTTCAGGGACTTCCACCTATGAGAAGGTCATAAATAATTAATTTTATCTTCTCCTTTAATGTAATGGCAGAATAAATATGATTTTGAGAGGGTCAATGAGCCCTTTGTTTAAAAATAAATGGAAACGAAGTCTCCAGATTGTTGGCAATTAAAACTGCGATTGTTGTCGACGTTTTAAGTCAGCATTTGGAAGAAAATGTCTGCGCAGTCATTGTCACGAGCTCATTGTGATGGCCAGTTTTTAGCTCGTGTGGATAATATGTTAACAGTTGCTTGGAGGAAGCTGGTAAAAACCGTTAGTGGAACAGTGATCGGCCACTTTTCGCATTCTCCACACGATAACTGAATTCATTGGGGAAATGCGACAGGATGAGAAGCTTCTCCGATCAAAGGCCCCACGTTTAAATAATAGGGATTTGGGCAATCCAATGTCCTTTCTGTAGTTTATTTGAAATTGAAGCTCACCGACGTCGTGGCCATTCAAAAAATGAGTTGGCACTTTGTTTTGGAAGCTACTGCTTTTCAAGAAGAATGCTTCTATTATTAATTTTTTTGTAGTTCATTTCCCAGATAATCGATATGAGGGGTACGGAGTCCGCCAACTATGCAGTTTCAAGTGAAACCCTGCTTGGTGTAAGCCGGATAAACCCTCTTGAGTTCTACTCAGCCGACCCCACATAAAGAGCATCAATCCAACGATGTGTCCTTTGACTGTGCGCACGAGAGGTCTGGTGTTAATATCATCAGGTTTACGGTTCTCCTTCTTTACTAATAAGTATTTCCTTTCCCGACACTTTCCGTTCCCTCGGTCCTCCCTTCCCCTGTAACTGTGGTCTTTTCGCATGGTGTCTCCTTACTTTTGTCAATTCCATCGGTCATTGTCGGTTACTTATCCAGTGCAGAGGGGTAAGAGAATTTAGAACATGAGGTAACCAAGAGGGGTGCATCAAGGACAGACAAGGCTGGAGCACATAATATCTGAAAAGGTGTAGTAATTGATATGATGGATGGTAGTTTGTTGGATGGCAACACAGTGAATCTAAAGCAGATTAAATTAATTAGAGTGATAAAAAGAGAAGAAGAAGAGAAGACAAACAATCAGGCAGAGACTTTGTGATAAACAATTTATGTTTGAATATATTAATCTTATACTGTTGCATGGAATAAATGTCATTCATTCATTAGGGGAAATCTAAAATTGGTTAATTTTGAACATTTTAATCATCGTAATTGTTATCAGTTTAGTTTTTGGTAAAAAAAAAAAAAAAAAAATCCCTGATCAGAAGTCGTTGACCACCATCTTAAATTTCAGAAAAAAATTGCCGACTTGCAGAGGGACGACTGTACTTCTATTATCACTTTCCAGATAATTCTCTATTATCCTTCTTGCTTTGGCAAAGGATAGCCTCTATCCGAAAGGTGTGCTTTTTTTTTTTCAGGGTCTTACCACCCTGTGTTTAATTTTTATTATTTATTATGTTTATTCCTGGGTTCTTGTGTCTCGTCCTTCTTTACTTCTTTATCTGCCATTTGCACGCTGTAGAGTAATGAAGGAGAAGTGGATGAGTGAATTATGAATTGTTCGTATAAAAGGAGAAAGAGGCACACCTATGGATGAAACAGAGATAGGATGTCAAGAGTGAAAGTAATCTTTTATTCAAGTAGTTGCATTTTTGGTCAATGTTGCTCTTGAATAACGAAAAAGAAAGGAAAAAAGGTCCTGGATTAGCAAAATGGTAGCATTTATTGCCTACGCATTTCAAAGACACTTCTTCTTCAGGGCAGATGACGACTACAATTATGTCGACATCCACCCCCGAATATATGGCAATCGTTCACCAGTCAGGATAAAAACCTTAAATGGTGCTGATTGGTAGACTTACAAGTAAGAAAAATCAGGTTCTTATATGAGAAACTAGATTGATCACAGAGAAATACAAATACATGAAACATAATAGCATAATAATTTCCATGAAGTTGCTACTGTATGTCGCATTCTGTTCGGTTGGTTGACGATTTTGTTAACTGCATCAAGAATGGGGTTCTTCTCAAAACGTATCTGTTATTTAATATCCTGTCCTTGTCTGTTTTGAGGTATTTTTTTTATTTCCTAGGTTTCAAAAGTTAGGATTCTTCTGTGGTCTCTTTCGATTTTCAGTATGGACCAAATTGGTGGCCCATTCTTAGGAGGCGATCTACGAAAGAGGACTTGCCATCTCCGTTGACCCAGGCCCTACGGTGCTCATTGAACCTCTCCTTGAAGGTCTTCTTTTTTTTGATCCGAGTAGAAGCTTGCACATGATGGGCACGTGAGCTTACCGTAAAATCTTGAATACACGCTGGTCTCAAATAAAAGCCGGGTGGGGTGTAAAAAATAGATTAAACGCTGGGTCTTTTTCGGGTCATCGATATAAATTCCGGCGTTTATCCTCACTTTAAGATTTTTCGTATTTATAAAACCGGGAAAAATCAGGGAATTTTACAAAATCAGCAAAAAAAAAAATGCTAAATTGGAAAGAAAAGAATTACATGATCAACTGGGAAAAGTCAGGGAATTTTACGCAATCGTTTTGGGACACCCTGTTAAACACCCTGTTATTGGGAATAGCCCTTAACGCCGGGTCTCAAATAAATGCCAGGTCTCAATTAATCACCGGGGGGGTCCGGACCATTGAAACAAATAAGCGCTCGGGCTTGTATTCAAAACTTTATGGTATACACCTCACAGACCATGTATTCATCTCCAAGGTCCGTGTGTCTTTTCGGGTTTAATGCATACTTGCATTTATTGTTAGTCTTGAAGGCTACTTTCACACCTCTGTTGCGAAAAATGTAAGATAATGTCCAGAAAAATGCATAACTGTGTAATCACATTTAGTACGTTATTTTGGAAAGAAAATAGTACGGCAGTGTTGCTAAAAAAAATTCTGTGCGTGTGTTTTCCTAATATTTTATGTAACTAATCACGATACTTCAAGTAATTTGAGATTTTCAGTTTAGAACAACTATAGCAGAGCCGCTTTCATAAGTAATAAGTTAGGCTCCAAGATTCTTTGACACTGTAAATGAGACCTCTTAATGTTTCGTATGGATAAATTAACTTATAATAATAACGGAAAAAGAAAACTTGGCTTTATGTCCAGATCGATGCTATAAAGACACTTCTATAATAAGGTGCGTCTCAAAAGTTTAAAGAACTACTCTCAGATGCTGAATGGAGACGTCCAACATGTAAATTTGCGAGTGATAGCGTATAAATCTGTTGCACAGTCAGTCGTTTTTTTCAAAGAAAGCTTTTGTTCCACTCACAATTAACCTAAGACGATGCCTCGCCAATCTCAATTCACAACCAACGAAGTGGCTGAAATCTGGTGATTGAAAGCCAACGGACAATCTGTTTTGCTGATATCGTCGCAATTACTGGAAGATCCACAGCAGGGGTTTACAATGTCTTGAAGAGGAGTTCATCGTTCTACCAAAAACCACGATCTGGTCGTCCCAAAGTTACCTCAACTCCCGATGACAGACGCATTGTACGACTGGTAGCCACACAAAATCTTTCTATTCGCCAGATACTAAACGTGACTGGGTTAAACATATTAAAAGACACTGTACACCGGCGAATAATTGCGAGTGGGCATGTTGTTTACAAAAAAAAAATGATGAAGAAACCGCCTCTGACTGCCAAGCACATTCAAGACAAGCTACGCTGGGCACAAGAACTCATGGCCTGGAAAGACGAATGCATGTAGGTGTTGTTCAGTGATGAAAAGAAGTGGAACTTAGATGATCCTGGTGATCCTAGCACGACCTAAGACAAGAACTGAAGACCTTTTACTCAATACAACAAGGAGGTGGTTTTGTCATGGTTTGGGGTGGCTGCCTCTGCACTCCCTCCTCCTCACTGCCTCTCTATGCCAGTGGCTCTTCTATCTCGACCTAACATCCACTACATCTTTCCCTGCTCCATCTTCACACTCTGGTGTCAGTTCCTTTACCCTTTTCCCCTTGGGTACCCCTCACATTCAACGGTACCACCAATTTGGCTTTCATCAGTGGAAGAGAAATTCGCTGACATACCAAAAAACCCTTACACAGTATCTTTTGCCCGTCTGTGAACATTTGTGTGGCCCAGAATTCGTGTTCCAGCAGGATAACGCCGGCATCCATACTTCACGATCAACAATGGAGTGGTTCAGAAAACAAAATATTCACGTTATGACTTGGCCCCCAAGAAGCCCAGACTTGAACCCCATAGAGAGTCTATGGAGAATCATGTCTCGTCCAGTTTAAGCCGGCGGACGTCAATTTTCTTCAACTGATGAATTGAAAAGAGCAATTGAAGATGCATGGTACAATGTAAGACCAGAAACAATGTTCAACCTCAAACTCAATGCCGAACAGTCAAGACAAATGGTCGTTCAATTTAATCCATTGTATAATTCATGCAATGTTTTTCCTTAAAACTTTTGAGACGCACCTTAAGGTCTGTATTGTATACCCATTTTTTTATGTTTTTTTTTTGTAAGATGTAAGGACTGGAAAAATGAGAACATTATTTAAATTTTCAGATAAACATAAACCAATTTTGTTATCAATCTGTTCGTACAGGAAGAAGCTCCCGGGCATTTTTCAAGGAATTTGTCATCTTCAGACTAGCCCCCTGTTGCTACACAATAGCAATATATAAATGTATCCAGACAGTCCATCTGGAAAAAAAGAAGAGGTAGGATGACATAAAACTTAGCTTAAAATGAAAAATTAAAATTGCGCCAAGTAATTAGGCCATGCCAATCCGCCCGCATTGTAGATCTCTGATATTTTCTAAATAAATCTAAGTCCTTATGAAAAGATCTGCGGAAAATTGCTATTATCAATTGTTTTGCCAGTAAGTTTTATTACGAAGGCGATTTCTCATCCCCATTGGATTCTTTGGTCGAGTCGAAAAGACCATGAAAATATGCTGGACGAATTTTCATTTCTGTACTTCTAAGAGAATGTTCAAAGCCGTTAAAGGAACCCCAAGAGATCAGACGACCAGAAGTTCTACTCGTTTCTTTCCCTTCTTCGACATATAATCCGTTCAGATTAACTCGGAGGCAACTGAAATACCACCACCCTCCGTAACGGTCTCGAGCGCATTTCATCCAGTTATCTCTGTCTTTGGTATAAAACGCCATGCCTCTGTGGAAGCTAAGAGAATCACCTAAATAAAAAGAAAAACAATTAAAAAAAACAACAAAAAAAGTCTTAAATCTATTATATATACAGGGTCGGGACACATTAATATGACCATCTGCTAGTGTCCGGAATATCCACCTTTGGCGGCAAGCACAGCAGCTAGTCGACGTGGCAGAGAGTCAATAAGTCCTCGGAAGGTGATTGCAGGTATCTGGGACCATTCGGCGATCAGTGCATCCCGTAATTCCATCACCATTGGAGGGTCCTGCTTGCGGACATGGCGATCAAGGTGGTCCCACAAATGTTCAATGGGGTTGAGGTCCGGGTAGTTTGGTGGCCACGGGAGTAGCCTGAATTCATCCTCATGCGCCTCGAACCAGTCGTGGACAATTTTGGCAGTATGGCAGGGAGCATTGTCATGTTGAAAGGTGCCATCACCCTGAGGAAACACTGTCGACACGAAGGGGTGTATCTGGTCTGCGACGATCGTTAGGTAACAAACAGCATTCAGTGTACTCTCCAGCGGTATCAGTGGACTCAGACCATACCACGAAAACATCCCCCAAACAGTCACACGTCCCCCACCAGCCTACACTATATGATCACAAATATCCGGACACATGCACGTTTGCGCTCTAGCCACGATTTCATGGAAATCAATAGGGCGTTGCACATCCCTTTGCCCGAATCACAGCTTCCACCCTTCAGGGAAGACTTTCCACCAAGTGTTGGTAGGTACTTTCCGGAATGTTCCTCCATTCCTCCCGAAGAGCGAGAATCAGTTCAGGTACAGAAGTTGGCCGATGTGATCTGGCCCGCAAGCGTCTTTCCAATTCATCCCACAGACTCTCTATAGGATTGAGGTCGGGACTTTGTGCCGGCCAACCCATTTCTTCGACCCCTGAATCCGCAAACCACTGCTGTACACGCCTCGCTTTGTGGCATGAAGCATTGTCGTGTTGGTAGAGAAATAGCCCATTTCCGAAAAATTGCCACAACGTTGGAAGTGCACAGTTGTCCAAAACATTCAAGTAATGGTCGGAGTTCATGATTCCTTGCACAGGAACGAGCTGGCCCAGTCCGTACCATGAAAATGAGCCCCACACCATGACTCCTCCTCCTCCGAACTTGACTGTGGGCTCTGTGCACTCAGGTAAGAAGCGTTCTCCAGGTATGCGCCAAACCCAAACTCGTCCATCGGATTGCCAGAGTGTGTAGCGAGATTCGTCTGTCCACATTACACGTTTCCATTGGTCCATTGTCCAGTTTCTGTGGGCTTTGCACCACTTCAGACGTCGCTTGGCGTCGACCCTGCTGACGTGGGGCTTGTGGGCAGCAGCACGGCCATAGAATCCCATCGTGTGCAGTTCCCGACGAATTGTCACGGTACTGGCATCGTTTGCAGAGGCGTTTCGAAACTCTGTGGCAATTTTTTCCGCCGAGGACTTCCGGTTGCTGCGGGTGACACGACGAAGCACTCGACGGTCTCTGTCCGTTAGTTTCTTGGGTCTATCGGTTCGTTGTTGAACTGTTGTTGATCCCCGGGTTTTCCATTTCATAATGACATCGCCTACTGTTGACTTGGGTATCTGAAGAAGGCTGGAAATGTGACGCACGGACTTGCCACATAGATGACATCCAACGATGGTTCCACGTTGGAACTCACTGAGCTCTGCCGAACGACCCATTCTTGCCAATGTCCAAGCAGAGTTGTGTCTGAAGGTGTGGGAAGCTATTTAAATGATGTGCAAGTCATTATCATGTGACATTGGGCCAATCGATGATCTGTGAGGGGTGTCCAGATATTTTTGATCATATAGTGTACTGTTTGCTAACAATGGTGTTGGGATGCCTGTTCTCAGATGCTTCCAGGAGAATTCTCCATTGTCCGTCCACTCTGTTCACCAGAAACCGTGACTCGTCAGATAAAGCAACCCTTTGCCACTCGGCCGAGGTCCAATGGCTATAGTCCATGGAGGCGTTTTTGGCAATGCGCAGGCGTCAACATGGGTGCTGTTACCATACGCCTGCTCCAGAGCCCCAACCTCGAAAGGGATCGTTGCACTGTCTTGGTGCTGACACGCCTAGTGGCCCCACTGTTCATTTGCTGTGTCAGTTGCTCAACAGTGGCACGCCGATTGGTCTTGGCCAGGCATCGTAACCGACGCTCGCCTCTAGGATCAATGGCACGTGGGGCCCCACAGTTACCTCTTCGGTTGCTCGAAACTGTCTGGTTCGTCCAGTCGCGGTAGACCTTCACAACGGCAGCCCTAGAGCAGTTCACAAAGGTGGCCGTTTTTTGAAATGCTGGCCCCCTTGACCCAATAGCCAATGATCATCCCCTTTTGGAGGTCCGACAGGTCTCTTGCTCTGCCCATGACGGCAACAATTGCTGTGTTAACGGATGCTACTACACATCTGCTGTTGTCAGCTTTTAATTATATGCAATGATTTTTCATCGACATACCATGGGACGTTCCAACATGTTCGAGGAGAGATGGTCATATTAATGTGTCCCGACCCTGTATTTACAAAAATTCTTTCTTTACCAGATTCTATGTACCTTAAACTATTTTACCACATACTTTCCATGTTTATTTAAGCACTTGTCAATGTACTTCTGCATGATCACTTCATAAAAGTTGCTGCCGGTGAAGAAAGTCACGCAGTTTTCACTTTTTCGTTGTCGCTGAAATGCAGGCCGCAGATGAACTCCTTTTGATCCTGGAAGAGGTGGTAGCCACTGGACGCGAGATCCAGACTGTAAGGTGGGTGGTCAAGTTGTTCCCAAACAAAAAACTGCGTGACTTTCCTCATTGGCGGCAGCTTTTATGAAGTGATCATGTGGAAATACATTGAGCGCTATGACAAGTGCTTAAATAAACTTGGAAACTCTGTGGAAAAATAGTTAAAGGTACATAGAATCTGGTAAAGAAAATATTGTTAAGTATATAATTTATTTTATTTACAATCTCCTCATTTCTTTTGTTTAACGTGAGCGCTCCCCGCACATGCTATTGTTGCGCTTAGCAGCCGTGTTACTTAGTAACGGCATTGTTACTCTGTATTCTAAATCTATTATTGTTTGACCATAGCCGTGTAAACTTCGATGCATTAAACCTTTTACTATGAACTGTATTCTATGCTATTTTATTTGCCGTGCCACACATAATCTTAACAAATATATACAGGGTGTTTTTGAATTGAGTACAGATTTTTTGGGAAATGATAGAAGAGGTCCTTAGAAGTATTTTTTGTCATATGAACATGGGGTCCCCGCAGCTAGACCAATCAGCTCGCTCTTTTTCCAATTCACACGTTTATACTTTTGCACCTTTGTGAGAAATGGTTTTATTTTAGGAGTATAAAATTTATACCCAAGTTGATGGATACGGCGATATGTGGTTGATACAGATACAGTTTTCCCGATGCTGGCTGACCACTGTTGACTCAGTTCTGGTCCTTGAGCAAATCTATTTTTCTTGATGATAGAATGAAGCATTCTATCATCACGACTAGAAATTGTTTTAGTTCGCCCTGTTGGCTTAATCTCAACATTGCCGACTGTTTTAAACTGGTTCACTTTTTTGTGAACTCCACTTTTTGATAGTTTAAATTTTATAGCAGTTTTTCTGATTGATTCTTTGTGTTTATGGCATTCAATAATGCGTTCATGAATATCCAAGTCGAGCCGGTAAATTATACTTTTGAACACAACGCAATATACGTACTGTAGGGGTTAACTTTGTATATTTTAGTGATGTCAATTGAATAAATGATACAGACTGAACTTTGGTCTTATCCAAGCCATCTGTCTATTATCAACTATTAATTGGTGTAGGATTACACAGAGGAGTAATCTTTTTATTAAAGGCTGTAGTACTGGTATTCCAGCATGACGATTGGTATGCATTGTGAACGTTGAGAATTGTAAGGAGCGTCGGTTATGAGAATGTATGTATAAAGGAAATTCTGTATGTCATTGTGGTTTCAGAAGCTTGTATCTTAGTTCTGGAAGGATGTTTCAACTATTGTCGTCTTCAATTGGCCATTAACTATTTGATGACAGTGATAGTTGAAATGCATTGCCATATTTAATAAGTTATCATATTGCTTACATCAAACCGGTTCATACTTTATTATGCAGAAGCAACC
>JAHWFO010049062.1:0-11040 GCA_023313115.1 Rhysida immarginata
CCTATTGATTTCCATGAAATCGTGGCTAGAGCGCAAACGTGCATGTGCCCGGATATGTGTTATCATATAGTGTATATTTCCTTTTGACAATACGTGTATTTGTCGTGATATTAGATCGTTCCGGGACTTTTTATCCACCTGTTATATTAAAAAACTAGTTGTTACCCGCGGCTTCGCCCGCCCGCGCCATCTGTTGAGGGCAATTATAAAGCAAAAGCAGAAAGTGGGGAAGGGGGGGTTGTAGGGGGCTGATTTTTGGCGGTAATGCAGGTCCTTTGTTGGTAAGCCTGCCCTGAAAATTTTAAGTCGCTAGCTCAAACCGTCTAGGAGGAGACAGAATTGACCAAAACCCGTGCACCTAAACCCTGAACAAAACGTCCAAACCAGAAAATGATGAGAGACGCATTCTTCGGCTTTCTGACTTAAGGAAACTATCAATTCGTCAAGTAAAAAAAAAAACCTTGTATTTTGTCACTAATGCTGCAAGTAAAATAATTTGTAATAACGTTATACTCTAAATGGCCAAAAAATTAGAGACACCCTTTAATGGTCTACCTTTAGTTCTGACTCAAAAAGATGCTGATACCATTGCTGAGGAATGTTGGCCATGCTGACATAATAGCAGTTCTAAGTTGTCAGATTAGATGGTGGCGTTTCCAAGCTTTGAAGTGATCTTTCGACTTCGTCCCTTAGAATTGAGATCAGGGGACTGAGCTGGCATGGAAGCAGACTAAACTCTGAAACCAATTTTTCTCAAACCAATTTTGAC
Source organism: Rhysida immarginata (assembly GCA_023313115.1). Taxonomy (NCBI): domain Eukaryota; kingdom Metazoa; phylum Arthropoda; class Chilopoda; order Scolopendromorpha; family Scolopendridae; genus Rhysida; species Rhysida immarginata. The sequence continues at coordinate 770 of JAHWFO010049062.1, forward strand.
CGATCAAGCATGGTTGTCCTGCTGAAAGTGACCATTCGCAGAAGGGAACATCGTAGCCATAGACGAGTGACGAATGCACGTGCAACGATGTTGAGGTAAGCTGTTCAGAGTTCTGTCCACAAACATCAAGGGACCCAATGTATTCCAGGAAAACATTCCCCACACCATAGTTCCCCCGCAACCAGCCTGAACAGTTGTTATTTGGCAGAAGGGGTGTATGAACTCGTGCTGTTTGCGCCATAATCTGATCCTGTCATCTGCGTGATGGAGCAGGAAACGAGATTCATCGGCCCAGGCTACTTTTTTCCATTCCTCAAGGGACCAATTACGTCGTTCTTGGGCCTACAACAGGTGCTCTCCTATTGTTCTCTGGTATCAAAGGCACTCTTGATGGGCTCCTGCTGCTAAAGTCCATCCTTTGCAAAGTTCGCCTTCTTGTACGTTCTTCAGCTTTGTACGTGCTAAAGTAATTTGTGTGTTGTTGCCTTTCTGTTGCTGCGGACTATGCCTTTCACCTCTCTCGCTCACCAGCCTTTTTCGACCAGAATAGTCCTTATCGTTGGAATTTTTTTTTTCAACTGCCACTCTCTAAACACTGTTGGGCGAGAAAATCCTAAACGAGTCGTCCAGAACTTCTTGCACTGACGATCACCTAAACCTTTCTTTCAAACTCACCTATTTCTTTCAAACCTCTTTCAAACTCACCTAAACCTTTCTCCCTCTTACCCATTTTGACATTAACTTCCGTGATAACTACTTCCTTACATAAGCAGCTCTGCGTTGTTTTGTCACTCTACGTCACTTTCGGATTGGTTTACTTTCAAATAAGGGGTGTCTCTAATTCTTTGGCACTCAGTGTATATGATATTCCAAGAAAGAATTATGATTCAAGCATGTGCGAACGCGATGGTGAATGTTTTCGATCTATAAACTATCCTTGTTCCCATACGTATAAGTTGCAACAATGTTGCGCGCGCCCATATATTCTCGTGCTTCAACCGCACGCAGTCATTAGTAGAATTCCAATATTAAACATGGAACAAGTGGCAAACATTAAGCTTGGAAAAACACAAGAAACGATCGAGAGTTTGGAAGAACTTCAGTTAGGTGATCGGCGAATGAACTTTAAATTAGATAGACGTCGTAAATTTGGCGAATTGGTGCAGCAAGCTGTGTCAGACGTGAACTGTGGCGCTGGTTCGAGCGTACTGTGAATTGCGTATTGACACCATTGTTGATACCTATTGTTGCACAAACGTTTCCTTTGCATTGTTGGCCATGAGATATATACAGGGTGTTTCAAAATTATGTGTTTGGTAACGAAACGCGAGCTGGGTAACAAAGCCAAGCTCTCTGTCTTCAAATCTATCTTTGTCCCCATTCTCACCTATGGTCATGAGGCTTGGGTAATGACCGAAAGAGTGCGATCGCGGGTAGAAGCGGCCGAAACGAGATTTCTGAGAGGTGTGGCAGGTGTTACCCTACTAGATAGAGTGTACAGCAGCACAATAAGGGAATCTTTAGGTGTTGAGCCGCTACATCTCCGCATTGAGAGATCTCAGTTGCGCTGGTATGGCCACGCGATACGGATGCCGCAAACTAGTCTTCCCAGGCAGTTGTTATTTTCCAAGCCGGTGGGTAAGAGACCAAGGGGTCGGCCTTGAACCAGGTGGCTAGACTACATGGAGAATCTGGGTTCGAGTCGCTTGGATATTACCAGGGAGGACATGCGCCTGATGGCAGAAGATCGCGATCGCTGGAGATCCTCCATAGGGCTGCTGCCCCCGCGACCCTAACGGATAAGCGGGTTTGAAAAGTAAGTAAGACGTCGTAAACAATAACCGAGAAACAATTCGTCTAGTATTGACACAAGATTTGGGCAAAAGGAACATAAGCGTTCGGTTTGTGCCACTTATCTTAACAGATGAGCAAAAAAGGAAACGGGTGCTTGCACGGAATTCGCCGCGTCCGCTGATGCCAACCCGAACTTTCTGGATTCGATTGTGACAGGGGACGAAACTTAGTGCTATCAATATGATAGGCATGGAATGGCAGTCCCCAACATCTCCGCAAAAACAAAAGGAGGTTGTTCCGCCTGGACAAACAGTCAAGAGTACTAGAGGGACAGTTTGCAGCGTCTGATTAAGAGAATCCATCGCGTACGGCCACAATTTCATGTAAAAAGGAGTTGGTTTTTATTGCATGATAAATTCCAGACCGTGCACAGCAGTGCTTGCCAAGGAATTCTTAGCCTTTTGTGGAATTCTTTATCACCCTCCTTATTCCCCAGATTTGTCTCCACCAGTCTTTTTTCTCTTCCCAAAGGTGAAAACAAGTCTGAAAGGATAGATATTTGCGAATACAGAAGACATCAAAATAAACGCTATAGCCGAACTTGGAAAGATTAGAACAGAGGACAGCTCATTTGTTAATTTAAGATTTCAAAAATCTTTAAACCTTTGAGACAGTGAAATTTTGAAGTCTTTTAATGTACAAGTGGATAAATTTACCTAATGTAAGGTTTTGTTACGTATTGATTGATCCTTATTTGTTAAAATCCTTAAAATTGTGAATTTTATACAGGGTGTTTTTGAATTCAGTACAGATTTTTCGGGAGATGATAGAAGAGGTCCTTAGAAGTATTTTTTGTCATATGAACATGGGGTCCCCGCAGCTCCGTTTAATTACAATACTGCATTGAACAATCAAATGACACCGGGACGCAGTGTGCGTTGGTAGGCCTAGATTATTTTATTTTTAACAATTAACACAAGCAATCTACTGTAATAACTTTTACACTAATTGTTCGAAATGACCGCCATTTGCTTCATAGCACAATTCGCAACGCCTTCTGATGGATTGATGTACGCGTGGAAACAGTTGATTTGCACGGTCGCTGATGTCACCTGCTGCCGCGACAACACGAGCCGCCAATTCTTCTTCGGTATCTACGGGTTCGGAGTACACCATTGATTTTATGCTTCCCCATAAAAAAATCCATCGGTTTGAGATCTGGCGATCTCGGTGGTCAAGCAACCGGTCCGCCACGACCAATCCAACGACCAGGATATGTCTCATTTAGGTAATCTCTAACTGCTCTTGTGTAATGCGAAGGTGCGCCGTCCTATTGAAACCACATCAAATGGTCATTAGTGGAACATCTTCAAGAAGACCAGGGAGATCCTCCTTCAGGAAACCAAGGTATGCTTGCCCGTTAAGACGGCATGGTAGGAGATATGGCCCAATCAGGACATTGTGAATCATTGTGCCAGCCCAAATATTCAACGAAAAACGATGCTGAAAACTGTTAACATGTGTTGCACATGGGTTGACATGAGACCACAGATGACTATTGTAGCTATTGAACATTCCCTCTTGCGTAAACGTTGCCTCATCTGTCCACAAAACCATGGAAGGAAAGTCTGGAATCCTATTCTGTTGCTGCATAAACCATTCCGCGAAAGCACGCCGGGTATCATACAATTGGGAAGAATTCTGTTCAGCAATTCTTGCACCATCCATGGTACCAGCAGCACCGAGACACAGATGCATGTCTGCATAATCATTCCATGTAAAACGATTCATACTGTTTGTTTAACTTTACACATGTAAAAAGTACATCAAGTGAACATTTTAAAACAAATCTTTACCTACTGCTTTCCCGGAATGCGTTGGATACAATGGAATCTCCTTGACGAAGTTTGTCCTAAGACTTTTCAACAAACAAGCACGTGCACCTTGAAATTTCTTTGCAAACAATTACTTTAAAAGTTATTACATTAGATTGCTTGTGTTAATTGTTAAAAATAAAACAATCTAGGCCTACCAACGCACACTGCGTCCCGGTGTCATTTGATTGTTCAATGCAGTATTGTAAGTAAACGGAACTGCGAGGACCCCATGTTCATATAACAAAAAATACTTCTAAGGACCTCTTCTATCATCTCCCAACAAATCTGTACTCAATTCAAAAACACCCTGCATATCGTTGATTACAGCAATCAAAAATGGAATGTAATTAATTGATTGCCTTGCAAACCAAAATGATTACAGTGATTATTTATATGGATGCTCGGTTTTAAACGTTAAACTTTTAAAGCGCAAACACGATCTCTATTCCTCTCGGGATTAGCGCTTATTATTGCCACGAATTTCAAATTCTGTTTGCGTATTGAGCGTTTGCTTTGCCAATGAAAACAGAACGAAAATTCTCTAGGAGCATTCGAAACGTCATGCGAAAATATTGACTGAGTCGATTCTTTATCTTTTCATAGTCAACATGTTTGAAATTTTCTTCTTTAGACTTTCGTATTTGCTTGGCTTTTAATTAATGTTTGTGTTGCTCACATTTCCAGTAAATTTATAAATGGATATTAAGTATTAAATAATGAAGGTTAAGCTCTCGAGGAAATAGTCAAATGTTTGTTAGTGAATAGGGCGAATATGTCGTTGCTTAAAGATAACAGTCTTATCTGTAGTTGTAATCAGATTTGTTAAGTTGTAATTAAATTCCTTAGCCGGCTGCAACAATGTCAGTAATCGTCAAAGTCCCGGTTAAATTTCAAACACACACCGACAATTTCTCCTGTTCCGGAGTTTATAGATTAAACTGTGGATTTTGCGATAAATACTATATAGGCCTATCGACCCGCAATTTCAACAAACGATTCAAAGAACACATGGATTCCTACAAGAAACAAGATAATAATTCACACTACGCGATCCACCTTGCCCGCACGGGACATGCCCCCAAAGAGCAAAGTGAAATTATGACCATTCTCCATCTATGCAACGATCCATTCAAGACTGCCACTCTCGAAGCTATTGAGATCTTTAAAGCTAAGATCTCCTCTCCAGATCACCTCCTCAATTGCCAAACCGTTTTTGATATTTATTCAATTTTAAATTCTTTATCCGATATCTTGGAATTTTTCAAATTTGTATATTTACTTTCATTTCCATTTCTTATTGATACTTTAGTTTATGTTAATTCTGAATGAGTCTTCTACTAGGTCCGCGTTTTCAATTTTGTTTGTGTTATGACATCAATTTTTCCTTTATATTTCAATTATTTTTCCTGTCAAGGTTTCTTTATAATTTCATTGTTATTGGTTCCTTAACCAACCATTCTCCTTTCAATGTCGCCACTGTATAATTTATATTATTTACGATTTGTTATTTCTTCATCCAATCATGTTCTCATACCATATTTTCTGTATATAAAGGCTGATGTCCTCTTGTGTGTATCCTTGATAAAGCCGGGAATAAATGGCGAAACTAGTCGGAAACTCTGTTCTCCCTTTGTTGTGTTGTAAAGTCTCTACTAATGATGTCCGTTGGTTCGGATTTCGGATTTCGGATATCGGATCCGGATCTCGGATATCGGATCCGGATTTCGGATCCTTTCGCTGGATGCGTATTAAGACTAATTAGGACTTAATAGGACTAGGCTATCACTTAATAAAAGCATTTATAAACTGCTTTCAGAAAAAGTTTGCATATACACAATTTCCTGATATAGGATCCGAATTTCGGATCTCCGAGATCTCGGATTTCTGACCAAGATCCGGATCTCGGATCTCGGTCCGAAAAAAAAGATCCGGGTACCCGGATCTTGAAATCACTAGTCTATACCAATTTTATCGATAGAAACAGCACTATGGACCCCTTACTGAACGATAACCCGGTTAAATTTGTTTGCGATGCACCAAGCGCGGTTAGGACTTAATCACACGTTTAACTTAAACGCTGGATGATGACGGTTTAGCGCCATGGTTAACGAAAAATAATGCAATTCCGAAACAATTTTTAACTGATTGGATCTATTGGATATTTTTAATTATCAAACATCTAAATGGATAAGCTAATGAAAAAGCATCTTGAATGAATTTGCCTTATTTTTGTGCCGAATCCGAATTTGCTTTTAAATTTTTTCTATCACATCACGTTTACAAGTTATGCACTTAGAGACTGCAGTGTTAAAGTATCCATATTTTTCTTGGCCTGTGTTATCAAACAGCTAAGTGGATAAGCTAGGTGGACAAGCTAATTGGATAATGTACACTGAGTTAGCAAAACTCATGGTAAAGCAAGCACATTGATTGATGGGCATGGCTCACGAAATCACAGGGGTAACGGATTCTGGGAATGGACCATTAGACGTTGCGGGAAGAGCTTGGATAAATGATTAATCAGAAATGGCACGTCGTAGCGAGTTGACGTCTTTTGAACGGGGTATGATAGTAGGTGCCCGACGCATGGGATGTTCCATTTCGGCAGTGGTGCAGGAATTTGGCTTTCCCCGCTCAACTGTCTCCAGGGTGTATCGGGAATGGCTGGATGAAGGCATCACAGTCCACAACAGGCACTATACCGGGCGTCCAGCTGCCCTGAATGATCGTGACCGACGACATCTGGAACGAATGATGCAGCAAATCACAGACCAGTTCAATACTGGCCGCACTAGAAACGTCTCTCTGTGGACAATCTGTCGGAATCTGCATGCCGTCGCCCTACACGGGTGCCAATGCTTACCCAGCGTCATCTGACATTCCGGCGTGCATTTGCCACCAACCATCTTGGCTGGACTCTGCAACAGTGGCGTAACGTCATATGGTCAGATGAGTCACGATATCAACTGTACCACGCTGATGGGAGGCACCGTGTGTGGCGCAGACATCACAAAACGATGGATCCCGCATGCCAACAGGTGGTGGTGCAGGGTGGTGGGGCGTCAGTGATGGTCTGGGGTGCATTTTCCTGGTTTGGAATGGGCCCTCTAGTTATCCTGGACTCAACGTTGAATGGTCCACGGTATCGTCAACTCATCGGAGACCATCTGCACCCGTTTTTGACATTTCAACACCCTGACGACGTAGCAGTCTTTCAAGATGACAATGCTCCACCACATCGCTCCAATGTAGTCCGCGAATGGTTCGAAGAGCATGCAGGAGAGGTCCAACGACTCAGCTGGCCAGCCCGGAGCCCTGACATGAATTCCATCGAGCATATCTGGCATGCTGTAGAAGTCAAGCTCCGGGCACTGGATCATCCGCCCACGAACGGGCAGCAACTATCTTCGGCTCTGCAGACTATCTGGTGTCAACTGCCTCAGACTCACTACCACGCCGTATTGCTGCACTCCACAGGGCAAGAGGTGGCCCTACCAGATATTAAGTAACTATCCCATGAGTTTTGCTAACTCAGTGTACACTCAACACTGAATAACTTGAATTATTCTACAGTTAACCACACACTGGGCAATGAATTAGAAACCCGTGATGAATTACTGTACTGATATGTGAAGCGGGGTCAAAGGTCAGAAACGATTTTGATATGCAACTGAATGCAATCATGTGAGGTACATGCTCATTCCAAGCTGCAGCTGCTCAAGTTGAGCAAAATGGAGAAAACAGCAGCCCTATCTGAATTCCAAAAAAGAGTTATTGTGGGAGCCCGTCTAGCTGGAGCTACGATTTCCAAAACAGTACAACTGACGGTATCTCAAGAGGTCAGGTCTCCAACGTGTTCATTGCATGGAAACGGAATCCACAAGACTTGTCGAAACGGCAGAATTGTGGATCAAAAACAATCAACACAGACAAGGACCGACGTCGTCTGAGACGGTTTGTGCGGCAAAACCAAGAGTCGGAGGTGGAGCAACTGACGGCAGACTTCAATGAAGGATCATCACAACCCATCTCCTCCAGAACAATGCGCCGAGAGTTGAAGCGAATAGGGATGGGAAGTCGCATGCCAGTGAGAAAGCCCCTGATATCAGCAACAAACCGGAAAGTTCGCCTGCAGTGGTGTAAAGAAAGGTGTGACTGGACAGTAGACGACTCTTGTGGTCGGACGAGTCACGTTACACATTGTTTTGCACCGATGGCCGGCAGAGAATTTGGCTGCAGCCCTATGAAGCGATGAACCCCTCATGTGTTGTGAACACAGTTCAAGCTGCAGGAGGAGGTGTCATGGTTTATGGTATCGCAAGGGTCCCTTGTTATTCCTTGACAGTCGGGTGAAAGCCAAATACTACCTGAACGCTGTTGCAGATCAAGTCCATCCTGCAATGGTGCATTTGTACCCAAATGGTGACGGGTTCTTCATGGACGAGAATCCTACTGTCCATCGAGCAAGAATTGTTCAGGAGTGGTTTTCTAAACATGACACTGAGTTGCAACATCTACCGTGGCCAGCGCAAAGTCCGGATTTGAATCCGATCGAGAATGTCTGGGACATGTTGGAAAGAGACATTCGTTGAAGGCATCCGCTTCCGTCTACTCTGCATGACGAATGCATGGTCTGCGATTACTTTACCTGCATTGCAACACCTTGTAGAGTCGATGCCAAACCGCGTATGTTGTGTAATTACAGCCAAAGGAGGGTCAATACCATATTGAACGAAGGTTTCTAATTCATTGGCCGGTGTGTGTAAATTTGCATGGTTTTCCTATGCAACTCATCCATTGTCGCGTAACCCTTTTAACGGGAGGATTACTGGATCGACGCTAGAGGAACTTCTAAACATACAAAGAATGAAAAAGTCCAAATATTAGAACGGAATCAAATCTCACTTAATGGCTTAATGTATAAGATTATGAAGAACTAATGAAGGTTATCCAACCCAATGGATTCGTCACTGCGTGGATTAAGCAGGGAGAAATCAGTTCGTAAAGTTCTTATCAAATATTAAGATTCTTACCGAATCTGTCAAAGCACCACTACATGATTACATTTACTCTGAGACTGGAGAGAAGCTACAACCCATTCTCAAAAAAAATATATATATTTTTAAAAATTTAGTTTTCACGGGTTTAAGTATTAATTTTGGCTACTAATTTTAACTTTGAAAACGTTAAATTTTTTTTCACATTCTACATCTAAATGTAACACAATTTTCTTCAAAAAAATTTTTTTTTGTTGAATTTCATAGCCTAGTATTTCGCTTGGTTGGCATGGATTCAGAGAACCGCAAAGTGCAGACAACAAGGTGGTGATCAGTTGATAGTTCTGCCCCTCTTCTCACACGAGTATCCATCACTGATCGGAATAAGTCGGCTGAAACAATTACAAAATCAGTCAGTGACTTCTGGTCCATTGCATCCCTGTGCCATGTATACTTATGGACATCCCTGTGCTGGAAGAAGGTGTTTGTGATGGAAAGTCCATTGTTGCAACAGAGATTTAACAAGCACCTCCCATTCGCATTTAAATCGGGGTCACCATTCCTCCCAATCACGCCCCTCCACGTTTGGTCGTCAGCCCCTACGTGTGCATTGAAGTCGCCCATCAGGATGACAGAATCTGCACTCCCTCTCCTGCTAAGAGCAGCATCAACTTCATCTAGAAAAAGTGGGTACTCTGTGACTGCATTCGGAGCATATGCAACGAATAGACAGAGAGACCGTTTCCCTATCTGAAGCCTCAGGAGACACAGTCTTCCACCTAAGGAGGTCCAATCTGCAACATAATCTGCCAGCCGTGGACTTGTGAGTATCCCCACTCCCGCCTGGGCAGTCATGTTAGGGTCGACACCAGAGTACAAAAGCTTATACCCTCCTTCTAAGTCCACAGTTCCAGAACCCGGACGTTTCGTAGAGGTAATACCTGTGATATCCAGTCGATACCGTTTGGCTTTCTCCACTAACTCTGATTCCTTTCCTGTCATGGAGAATACGTTCCAAGTGCCAATTGGCAGCACCCGATCCCGTTGTCGCTTTACCCGTTTCTCCGGTACCAAGCAAAGACGGATAATCCAGACAAACATAACTCGGTGAACTGTCTTTGAAGTCTCTGGTGAATTTCAGATGCTTTTACATCTTCTTTGTGGAGAAACTTGCTGATTATATGTTGTTCACTTTAGTCAACACATCACTGTCCGCCATTTTGTTTAAACAAACAATCGGTTAAATCATTAGATGATCACTGAGGGTTTCAAGGGTACGCCTACCTCAGATGTTCGAATTAATAATGAAAAATTGGAAAGAAAATTCCGCAGCCCGGAATCGAACCAGGAACCTTTGGCTCGGACCGCCAACGCGCTAACCAATTGCGCCACTGCGGCCATGAAAGCGAACCGCTATTTGCATGACCTTAGGGCTTGGTTAGAGCAGCTACCTACAATACTCATTTCCAAAAAAGTTGGGACAGTGCAAAATATATAGAAAAAACAAAAAGGGATGATGTAACAAAACTTTATCGCGAATAAAAAATAGCAGATATGTTTATGAAATGACATAAATATACTGTGTGCACCAAAACATTTTGTA
>JAHWFO010049105.1:1181-14342 GCA_023313115.1 Rhysida immarginata
TTTTCATCATCCCAAATATGCAAATTAGGACACATTCAAAATTTATCTCAAAAACCGTAAGGGATAGAGAAAAAAACAACCCAATTGCAAACTTGTTCAGCATAAAAAAAAAAACAAACAAAACAAAAAAAATCATCCAAAAAGGACCAACCAATCACCCACAAGCAGAAGATCATGTTGACCATTTCTGGAACAGTGTAGCTTGCCATTCTGGAATTGTTCTGTCTTGTGTGTGCTGAAACATGCCTTTTATTTGCTTTTCCGCATGAAAGTGAATGTGAGTATGGTAATTTATGTTAATTTTTTGATTTGCATGCTTTACATGGTGGAAACATGAACATTCACTTTTCCTTGTGCATGCGTGACTGTGGGTGATTGGTTGGTCCGATTTGGATGGTTTTTTTTTGTTTTGTTTGTTTTTTTATGCTGAACAAGTTTGCAATTGGGTTTTTGTTCTCTATACCTTAGGGTTTTTCAGATAAATTTTGAATGTGTCCTAATTTGCATATTTGGGATGATGAAAAGTGCACCGTGGGATAGGCCACCCACAACTTCCTATTCATTGGATCATCAAAATTGACATATCTGCTTCGGTTCAAAAAATAAAAGGGGGGGGGGACAGACTTATGGACCACCCTGTATATCTGAATGCAATAGATAACAAATGATTCAGGTTATTATAAAAGCCTGAAATTGAAATAGCTTTTCTATTCCTCTTTCAAGGATGTTAAATAACTATTGGATCTATTTGAAATTTAACCTAGCAGGGGATCAGCCTACTAAGGCTTTGCTTGGTCTTCCAAGCTTGTTTGTAAAGGGACAAACTCAAACATCCATGCCCTCAGCGGGATTCGAACCCGTGACTCCCTGGTCTCGGCTCCGGAGATTACAGACATCAATACAATGCATGTATCAAAGGAACAAAAAGAAATATGACAGACTTCAAATACAACTTGTATTTAACTAAAACAAAAATGACAATAAACATATAATTGCGTATTGTTATATGAAACAAAAAGACTATAAAAATTTGTTGTTTAATATTGCAGTAATATTTTTTTATACAGCAATGGCGAAAATTGCATGTAAATTTACGTATTCGATTGTAGCGTTTACACAAATCTTTCCGAAATGAAATGCTTGCACGTCTAAATGTTTTAAGCTACTGCGCCTACAACCCTAGCGTCAATGAACTTCGGACACCTACAGAATTTAGCATAAGTACAACGAAACTAATTGTAAACAAACGAAAATTACATTATTGAGTGCACAGAGCTTTAGTACAACTCTCATATAGCATTTTAAGATACAAATTAAATAAGCGACTTTTTGTAATGTTCCGTTTTCAACACGTTGCAATGAACTTCGTACACCGTACCGTTTATTGCACATTACCACTGAGTGGCGTCACTTTTCCGACGAATGACGCTCCGAAGTCGTTGAGGCATGCTGGACACTAACTTCTGCGTTGTTTCTACTGGAATTTTGTCCCCCTCTTCGGAAATACACGCCCGCAACTGCTGCAGTGTTCGAGGCTTCCGCTGTCTGACTTTTCGCTTTAAAATGCGCCATACATTTTCAATGGGTGACAGATCTGGGCTGCAGGCAGGCCAGTCAAGCACCCTGAAACGCTGCTGTCGTAGCCAAGCCTTGGTGTTCCGAGCAGCATGAGGCTTCGCGTCGTCCTGCTGAAAGATGCTTGGTCTTCTATTGAACAACTTTTGGCGGGATGGACGCAGATGCTGTTGAAGAGTGTTTATATAGGCAGCAGAGTTAATAGTGCCCTCGCAAAAGTGAAGCGATCCTGTCCCGGCTGCACTCACGCATCCCGACACCATCAGCGATGCAGGCTTCTGAACTTTCCTCTGGTAACGTCGGGATGATTACTTTCGTCTTGGTCCTTAGCACCTTGCGACCGTTGTTGCCATACATCACTGCAAAGGTGGACTCGTCGGACCACAGAACACTATTTCACTGAGCAAGGGTCCACTTTAGATGGGTTCTGGCCCATGCTACCCGGCGACGCTTAGCTACAGTGCTCATAAATGGCTTCCTCTTTGTAGCGTAGAAGTAATAGTTGTAACGGCGAACTGTGCTTTCGGATATGGGTAGATGAAAATATTCTCGAGCCCAAACAGTCATTTCACTTATGGGAGCATGCCTGTTTTTCACAATGTAACGTCGAAATACTCGTAGGTCCCTAACATTCAATAATCGCTGCTTGCCTGGTGCAGTCCCTGGTTCTGTTTTCCCGATTTGTCTGAAACGCTTGATGATCCCATTAAGAGTAGAGAGAGAGTGGAACTGATAATTCATGGGCAATAGCTCGCTGGGATTTGTTATTCTGGAACTGCTGTATACACGTTTCTACTGGCTTACCACGTCCCATGGTTCAAAACAACACGACTACTGTGCTCTGTCGCGTGGACGGTGCTTTTAAAGCCTGATGCAAAGCATTCTGGGCATTTCTACAGCCTTCAGGAAAGTTCTATATGCTGGCGCCCCCTTGTGTACGAAGTTCTTTGAAACCTGTTGATAACGCAATTTTACATGAATTAAATAAATTATTTCACACCATTAAATCGATTCTAAATGGATGTTGATATTGTTCCATCTACTCAATAAATCTCTTTTCATTAGCCTGCAATCCTCTGTATGCACTTTTCACTGTGTTTTTAGCCAAATTACTTGGTGTCCGAAGTTTATTGACGCTACGTTTGTAATTCCAAAAATTACATATTGTGCGTGGATCTGGTTTGGAGGCAATTTTCAAATTCTCGGCAGAATTCAACGCAAGTGTTCCAGTCTGAATTCCTTTTTAGCTAGATTTTTAAGTAATTTTAATCAGCCCTTTTATAATTTGGTTGAGTTTGACATAAAGCGTATTGTTAGTATATCTTTATTCAATATTTTGCTTAGCGTATTTTACCACAGGATTACTGTGTCGTCTTTATTTCCAGACTTCAATTTTCATTCTATTAGAAGGACTCGTAGGGGATTTGTCATCAACCCCGCTATCAAATGGAAATCGCATATTTCTAAGCTCAACCCTGTTAATAAATTAATCCAAAGTTACGTTGATCATTTTAACGACATAGATTTATCCTCTGCTGATAGTCTGCACATGCATTTTTTTTCATAGTGTTTTACTCTTTTTGTTTGTAGATGTCTTTTTATTTATTTATTTTTTTTTTTGTCCTTTTATTTATTTTTTTCTTTTATTAGACTCGGTTGCTTTTTGCACCTTTTTTTTATCTCGTTTATTACTTTATTTTATGTGTATCTTTCATTAACCCCGTTTTGGGCTTTTGCCTGTTGGGGGGCAACTAGGGGCTTTACCCTCCGGTCTATCCAGTGGGTAATTTCCCCCCGTTGTTGCTACAATTATTATTATTATTATTATTATTATTATTATTATTATTAACATTAATGAGCCATTTTTAACAATCACCCTAACATTAATTACCCACATTTAACAATAGGCCTAACAGCACTGAATTTTAAAACGAAATGAGCACGTGCATCGACAAAGCTTCATAACGGGTGCATGCTCCAAGCTGCCATCAACAATGCTTAAGTGATAAAACAATAAAAAAAACTATATTCGCTTATGACTCGTCAATACGAATCGATTGATATGTTACATGCCCTAAGTTCATATTCTTAACATTCGTGCACGTGCTCGAAGGGGTCCACGAGAGCTCATCAAAAGTTAAGTTCTTCCATTTTCACATTATCGTGCAAACGATGGCCGGCATACCGGGTTTTGCAAAAGTTTTGTAAAACATGTGAGGAACCCCGCAAAATTGACCTAATTTTGGAGGTTGAGGTCGGACGACTGAGGAGGCCAAAAGTCCTTCGACCAGAAATTCATGTTCGACCCCAATCACTCTTAAACGGTCTTGGTACTGTGGTTCCGGGGCACCGCCCTGTTGAAAGACGTAGTCCGCAATCCTCGTCACCTTTTCCTCCCAGGGAGAACGTTCTTTGGTTAAGATGTCCTTGTATTTGGCTGCGGTAAGCCTGTAACCGGTCAGGATCGAGATTGGCGGCACTTCATGCCATTCGACGCCACGATGCCGAGCATCATCACTGAGGCCGGGTGCTTGGTTGTAGTCATGTACCGGGCCTCAGAGATGTCCTGACCGAAGTTGACGACCGCGTCGACCGTGAAGGTTTTCTCATCAGAAAAGATGACAATGAGATTGCTATGGCTCTTCAAGTCGTCGAGAAGGCCACCCTCTTCCTTGATTGCTCTAGACACCATGGCCACAGAAATCGTCTTATTCTTTGCGAACTGTGCCATTTTGAGAGTCGGGTCACGTTCGAAGGCTTTTCTGACACCCACACGATTGATAACGCGAGGTCTGCCTGCACGTGGGCGATATTGAAGGCCTTCCCCTATCTTCAGTCTCTCTGCGACTCTGTGGACAGTCATCCGGCTGACGTTGAGCTGCTTAACGATGTCAGATTTGTTGCGGGTCGTGCAAAGGAGCGCAGAGATCTCGATTCTGTTACGTTCTAGATGTTCGTCAGTAGTTAGATGTTCAATTTCCTGGTCATTGGATTGGCCGACGTGGTGCTGTGGAACGGCCACCCAGATCACCTGACCTCACACGACTTGACTTTAATCTGTGGGGTCATTTAAAGCAACTCGTATATGCAGCGAAAATCAGAAGCAGACACCATCTCCAGCAACGCTTTGAGAAGCGGTGCCAGCATTTCTGCAGAAATCCTTCTGCGAGTGCATGACGATTAGATTCAGCGCTTTCAAATGTGCCTTGACCAAGGGGGAAACCTTTATGAAGAATAGTCCAGTCTGTAATTCCAACAAAATGTGTTGTAACTTTTGAACCATAACTGCTACTTCAAATCTGTTTACAGGAATGGAATTGTCAGAAAATGCTCATGTTATTTGATATGTCACACGACACCCTTTCCATTTTAAAAAATTGACATAGATTCAGGATGGCCGATTTCAAAATGGCGGCCATGTTCGGTACATACCGTAAAAGATAGACCACCTCACCCATACCTTACTGGAGTATTCAGATTTCCTAAAAACAGTGTGTACTGCGACTTTTGACTCACCCTGTATTTGGCTAAAAGAGTAAATTAGTGTGATTGTTACCACATTTAGTTAAAAATAATGTTTCTTTTTCTTTACAGTAATCAAGACCTTTCACAGCAGCCAATACCCAGCCTTTGGGCTTTGAAAGAAATGCGGTTGGAGAAAGTCAACACAGATGTCATCCTTCTCTGCAAAGGAACAGAGACCGAAGCCCACCAACTCATCCTATCGGCTGGGAGTCCCTATTTCAAGAAAATGTTTCTGGATAAGTTCAAAGGTCAGAGCGTGCAGTGTATAAATTACATGTATATAGAAGACCAAACAATGACGGTCATCTTAGACTACATCTACCTGCAGTCGACTTGTTGCGTCGACACGAACACATCCTTCAACGAGCTCATCCGCATCCACGAACTGTCTCACCTCTTCGAGCTATTGCCTCTGACCGACCATTGTTGGAAGTTGATCGTGGAGCAGATGGATATCTCCAACTGTCTGACAGTATTCAACATCCTCTTCCTCCACAACAAAAAAGATGGCGTTGCGGAGGTCTTGAGCTTCATCGTCAGACATTTAACAGAGATCACCACGTCGGAAGAATTCTTTACCTTGGAAATTGCTCAGATGAAGTTTCTTTTAGAAAAGCTCTTGGAGTTGAAGGTTCCTATTGATGAAGCATTCATCGATGCAATCTTTGAATGGGTTCAGGATGATGAGTCAAAACAAAAAGCACTTCATGAACTAATTCTGTACATTAACTGCGACCATATCTCTAGAGAGTACGTCGAGCAAGTTATTCAAACGCATACTCTCCTTGCGGAAGACAACTTCCTGAGGAAGTTCTTCCAACTGCAACTAAAACCGAAACTGAAAACTAAATCTCAGATCGCAGAAATGAAGTTGTCTGAGAATCAGCCACCTTCGGCGGGGAAAAATAAGGATTCTGTATACAAGTTTTCTATTGGCTTCCGGTTCCAAGATGACGACGATGACGACAAACAGTATGTTTTATGGTTGTCGGATGCTTACTATAAAGATGCCAAAGAAGTAGCAGTAGACCTTCCCTTTACGTTGCCTGAAACAGTACACTGCCTTCAGTGGAAAAATATCTTGTATTTCCTTGTACAACCCTCACCGATTGCCAAGGAACAAACTTTCATAGCTTTTGACTGGAAGCTACAAAGTCAGATTTCTGAATATCCTATTCCGGAAGCCATAGTTTACGTCGGAGGATGCCACACTAAGGACCGGTTGTATGTCATTGGCTTACCCTTACGAAACGCAGCGCCCGATTTGTTATCGGTTATCTTCTACACTTTCAGCTCCGAGAAATGGGAGACTGTAGCCTTCGAAGAACCTGATGAAGTTATAACATGTGTCAACATGAATGATAACTTGTACATTCTAAGCCAATCAGATGGAAGGTATTTCTTCAACGTCATCATGAACAACAGTTACTCGGCCGTTCAGACAAACTCTGTCGTCTTGTATCGGAACTGCAAACTCCGAAAGGAGTTAATCACCGTGTATAACGATGAACTTTACTGCTTCGCTCGCTCTGATAAAAGCTGCATTTGTTTTCTTTACCGACCGCACTCCAATTCATGGTTTCGATGGGACGTCAAATGCAGTCATTGGGAATCGATGACCATGTGTTGCAGCCATGAAAACCATGGGATTGTGTTCTATAGCATCAAGGGTACCATCTTCAAGTACAATTTCTTTGAAAAATCTATTAAGAAATTCAGAGATGGGAAATTGGAAGCGCATGAAGGGACCGGATACTTTCCGGTTAATTGCAATGGATATCGTGAATGTCTAGCCATTGCTGTTTAGTGTTAACTGTTTATTTTCTGGTAAACGTAATAACATCTTCAAAGTTCAAGAGATTAATTTAGGAGTAGACCCAATGTCAATAACGCAACCCGTGACCATAACGTTCGGTGAAAGGCTCCGGAACCAAAAGGCATGCATCGTTACGGCGAAAGCTATGTACTGCCTTAAGAAATAATCCACTGGACCCAAATCAGATGAGTAAAGTTCAGTGCAACACTGCTTTTCTATTGACTTGTGGAGCCAGGCATTATCGTGGGTCCCTGTTTGGCATAGCGGGAAGTACTTGAAGGATCAGTTACTTAATCCATTCTTCGAAAGTCAGCTGCACACCCTATAGTGCCGCAAAAACAAATACTAACTCACATCAGTTACGCTGTTACCCTTCATAAAAGGTTTTTCAAGCAATTTAATCCTTAGATGCACAATGTTTTGTTCCCGCAACCACACACGAGAGATGATCATTCATCGAACTTAATGGTCACAGGTTGTAAAGTAGAAAGACACAAACGGATATCCACATCTGGTTAGATAGTTATCAAATGAATTCCTATGTGAAAACATCTTTGCTTAGTTTTAACCCTTTGTCCAGGGTATTTATCCTGATTTTTGGTGATTTTGCCCCAATTTGTCCTAATTTATATAAAATGTTCCTTCTTAATAGTTTATATTATGTACAAGTCGTCGAATGACAAATTTTACATGTAGTCGAACCCCGTTATTAAGCGAGAGAGACATTAAAACAACAAGGCTCTACAACAAGGCTCTTATAAGCGGAATAAGCTCGATACTTAAGCCCTTTAATGTCTCTCTTGCTTTCAGCAATCCAGGTCAAATGAAACAACTGCTGGGCAATCTTAAGGACCAGATCCCACCAGTGCAAAAATCAGGCTTCTACCAGGCTCAATGGAACCAATGCCCTATGATGTACAAAGGGCAGACGTTCCGAAGCATAGAAACAAGATTTAAGGAGCATTTGAACCACACAAGATTTGGCAGAAGCAACCAGTCAGCCGTCGCGAAGCATTCCCTGGATACGGGCCACCAATTCCATAGTATAAAATTAATAAAATCGGTCAATAAAAAATACTTGTTAGATTCTTACGAAAGCTTAGCTAGAAATAAAACGGATAAGCAGTTACTGTTAAATTCGGACAGGGGCCCCATTGGTGAATCTAGTTTGACCCAATGGGTGGCCCAGTTACCAAAACGGTGATCACGTTTTCGGGGGGGGGTTTTTGTTTCTATTGGTTATTGTTCACTATACAGGATGGTCCATAAGTCTGTCCCCCCCTTTTATTTTTTGAACCGAAGCAGATATGTCAATTTTGATGAATCCAATGAATAGGAAGTTGTGGGTGGCCTATCCCACGGTGCACTTTTCATCATCCCAAATATGCAAATTAGGACACATTCAAAATTTATCTCAAAAACCGTAAGGGATAGAGAAAAAAACCCAATTGCAAACTTGTGCAGCATAAAAAAACAAACAAAACAAAAAAAATCATCCAAATCGGACCGACCAATCACCCACAATCACGTTGTGAACTGTTTGTAGCTTACACAAGGAAAACTGAATGCTGATATTTCCACCATGTAAAGCATGCAAATCAAAAAATTAACATAAATTACCATACCCACATTTACTTTCATGCGGAAAAGCAAATAAAAGGCATGTTTCAGCACACACAAGACAGAACAATTCCAGGATGGCAAGCTACACTGTTCCGGAAATGGTCAACATGATCTTCTGATTGTGGGCGATTGGTTGGTCCGATTTGGATGATTTTTGTTTTGTTTTGTTTGTTTTTTTATGCTAAAGTTTGCAATTGGGTTTTTTCTCTATCCCTTACGGTTTTTGAGATAAATTTTGAATGTGTCCTAATTTGTATATTTGGGATGACGAAAAGTGCACCATGGGATAGGCCACCCACAACTTCCTATTCATTGGATTCATCAAAACTGACATATCTGCTTCGGTTCAAAAAATAAAAGGGGGGGACAGACTTATGGACCACCCTGTATACACCTTGCTAATTCAATAAACAAGTCAGTTCTCTCAAGAATCTCGTGAGGTTCTCCTTGTCTGCTGAAGATGAAAGCAAAGCTTTCGAAAGACGTTTACAGGTTGGATTGTTGTTTTATTTCTTGTTTAACGCCTTTTTTAGTTGTGGTTAAAGAGTGTTGTGCTTTTAATCTGTTCATTAGTACGCTCCACATAAATACTTATTTTGAAAATAATTTCTAATATTTCTAATTATAATACACAATAATTTTATTAGTAATATTCATTTTTATTAATATTTTGCTTTTTTGTATTTTCATGAAATCTAATGTCATGAACATAGTAGAAAATAAAAGGTCGTGTGTCTTTCTGTACTGACTCGCATAGTAAATTTTTATAATAAATTTTAATATTTAATATAATGCACGTGTAGAAATCTGAATTTTCAATGTCACCACCAAAATTGTAAAAAAAAAAAAAAAAAAAAAAAAAAAAAAAAAAAAAAAAAAAAAAAATTCACAACATATTCCAAGATCCTCTTTTCCCCAATGCAGCAAGCATTAATTGCGTGTATTCATTCACCACTGAAATCCATCATCACTCCTTTCACATGGAGCTATTCATTGGGCGTGAAAAGGGATTCCTCTTTATCAGCAACTCTTCTAAAAGAATACTACTGATAATGAAAATATTTCCACCACCTTTTATCCTTCTCCTTGAAAGCTTACTTGTATGAAGAATTAGCTATTTAATTCACTTCACATCCATTTGTCTTGAACCAATAAATAAAAAATGATGAGAAAGCAAACAGATACTGAAGGTCATGAACATGACTCGCTATTTCTCAGATAATATAAAAGAGATAAACACAAGATAGCAACTTGCACTGAGTTAACCCAGTCCACAAGGTAAGACACTTAACTCTTTCATTTCCTAAATTGTTTTAACTTTAAAATCTAAAACATATTTTTCTGCAATATCAAAATTTATGTTGGTAAACTTAACTTACTAGCGGCCGGTTGCAACAAGGTCAGTTAAAACTAACTCTTCGTTAAAGTCCCGTTTAAAATTTTTTGCGTTGCACCAACAGAGATTTGGGCTTAACCAGATGTTAAGTGGCAGTTTAACTTACGGCCGGTTGCAACAACGTCAGTTAAAACTAACTCTTCGTTAAAGTCCCGTTTAAAATTTTTTGCGTTGCATCAAGAGAGATTAGGGCTTAACCAAACGTTAAATGGCGGTTTAACTTAAACGCTCGATGACCACGGTTTAAGTCCATGGTTAGTGAAACAAAATGGCATTCCGAAACAGAAATATATTTTAAACTAATTGGATAAACTAATTATCAAACAGATAAATGGATAAGCTAATTGCGCAAATTATTTGGATAAACTAAATGGATAAGCTAAATGGATAAGATAATTGGATAAGCTGTTTGAATGCCGTTTGGAAAATTAATTATCAACCAGCTGTTTGGATAAACTATTTGGATAAGATAATTGTATAAACGATTTGGATAAGCTAAGTGGATATGCAAATGGATAAGCTAATTGGATAAGCTAAATGGATAATCTAATTGGATAAACTATTTGGATAAGCTAATTGGATAAGCTAAATGGATAAACTATTTGGATAAGCTAATTGGATAAGCTAATTGGATAAGCTAAATGGATAAGCTAATTGGATAAGCTAAATGGATAATCTAATTGGATAAACTATTTGGATAAGCTAATTGGATAAGCTAACTGGGATAAGCTATTTGGATAAGCTAATTATCAAACAACTATTTGGATAAGCTAATTGGATAAGCTAAATTAATAAGCTATTTGGATAAGCTAACTGGGATAAGCTATTTGGATAAGCTAATTATCAAACAACTATTTGGATAAGCTAATTGGATAAGCTAAATTAATAAGCTATTTGGATAAGCTAATTGGATAAGCTAAATGGATAAGCGATTTGAATAGCAATTAGGATAAGCTAATTATCAAAAAGCTATTTGGATAAGCTCCTGGATAAGCTAGTTTGATAAGCTAATTGGGTAAGCTAGATGGATAAGCTGGTTTTCAAACAGCAATCAGGATATGCTAATTATCGAACAGCTAAACGGATAATTTAATATTATCAAACAGCTAATTGAAAAAGTTAAATGGATATGTTAATTGGATAACTCGTTGGATAAGCTAATTATCAAACAGTTAAATTGATACGCTATTTGGATAATCTAGTTATCAAACAGCTCATTGAAAAAAATCAGCCATGTTGACCGGAAGTTTAATTGGAGCAAAACGAACCAATCACAGTCCTCGTTACTCATATTCCATCCAGTTAGCTAACTGAGACTTAACTAGGCTTGGTGCAACATTTCACGGTTAAAGGACTTAACCGATCGTTAACTAACCGAAAGTTAGGGTCGTTTTAACTGACGTTGTTGCAACCGGCCGTTAAACGCTCGATGACGACGGTTTAGCTTCCTGGTTAGCGAAGCAAAATGGCATTCCGAAACAGAAATATATTTTAAACTAATTGGATAAACTAATTATCAAACAGATAAATGGATAAGCTATTTGGATAACTAATTATCAAGCAGCTGTTTGGATAAGCTAATTGGATAAGCCAACTGGATAAGCTCCTGGATAAGCTAATTGGGTAAGCTATATGGATAAGCTAATTTTCAAACAGCAATCTGGATACGCTAATTATCGAACAACTAAACGGAAAAGTTAAATGCATATGTTAATTGGATAACTAGTTGGATAAGCTAATTTTCAAACAGCAATTTGGATAAGCTAATTATCAAATAGTTAAATTGATACGCTATCTGGATAATTTTGTTATCAAACAGCTACTTGAAAACAATCAGCCATGCTGACCGGAAGCTTAATTGGAGCAAAACGAACCAATCACAGTCCTCGTTACTCCTATTACATCCAGTTAGCTAACTGAGACTTAAGTAGGCTTGATGCAACACTTCCCGGTTAAAGGACTTAACCGATCGTTAACTAACCGAAAGTTAGGGTCGTTTTAACTGACGTTGTTGCAACCGGCCGTAAGTGAAGAATCAACTTATCCATTATAAGCCAAATGACATTACTCATTCGCTTTATTATGAACTTGGAGAAATGATGTTGAGAATTGAAGTTTGATTTACAAGATAAAAATTTATAAGAGTTGCGTATCTATACTTTTTAAATTACATTATCAATGAGTAATACAATGCTCTGCAATGAAATTGCCCCACCAACAAGGAGTTATCCGACCTTATCCATGTTTAGTGGGGGGGTTCGTCTACCTCCGACTAGTAAACGATTAGATGCATGCTCACGGGACATGATTATTTGGGTTGATACAAAGTGTCCGGGTGCCTCGTGAACGTACAGTACTGTAACGACGATGACAACGACAATCGTTCACGCAATTAACGGACTTTGAAGGAGGTTGGATTATTGAACCAGTCGGATTGCTGTCCATGAGTCGCGGAACGCATGGACGGTAGGGGCGATGTTGGAGGCAGTGGCGAAGAAGCACGGAGAAGCTTCCATCATGAACCTCCCATGCTTCGGAGGGCACATTAAGCAGTCATTCCCGGCTGCTACTGTCATCTCGTAGCAGCCATTAGTTACTGGGATGGCACAAAACTCCCTCGATAGGTTTTTCGTGTATGTAACTTTTATTAAGTACCGAAAGGTGCTTTATGCTAACCGTGTGGGGAAACGTGTCTGTCTGTAACTCTAACACCTCCGAGGCTATGAAAGATTTTCAAAATCGGTTTTCGTCAGTCGATGAATATGGTTCATAACACGAACCAATCACAAATATCATCTAAATCGGTTCATTGGCACGTGCACAAATGGTACCTCTATTTTCCCGCCAAGCAATTTTCAATGGGAAGATATATTAAGTAACAAAGCTTTGTAGTCCCAATTTACAAATCTGGTGATAAGCACGATGTTACTAACTATAGACCCATAACTATTCAATCGGTAATTCCAAAGATGTTTGAATCCATTGTCCTGGACAAAATCCAGCACTTGTTTAAACAAATCATTATTCCTGAACAACATGGATTTGTCTCTGGGAGATCAACAACTACTAACTTGCTGTTATACGAAAAATACATATTTGACAGCTTAGATGCCTTGTGCCAGGTTGATGCCATATATACTGATTTTGCCAAAGCCTTTGATAGAGTAGATCATGTCATCCATCCTCCATAGCAAACTAGAAGCCCTTGGCATCAGCGATCCCCTTC
>JAHWFO010049120.1:3322-35428 GCA_023313115.1 Rhysida immarginata
GAGGAAAATTGGACAGCCCTGGCATACAGGACGACTAAGTCTATTGCAGAAAAGTGGAGATATCCAAAAATCTGTTGCACATAACAAATAGGAAGTCATGGTGGGCTATCTCATGGTAGCCTACCGATCACCTGAAAATGAAAAGTCGTATACAGACTGGAATCAATTTTCAGTTACAAACGCTTCTTCTTCATTCAATTACACACACATAAAAAAAGAAAGAACAACCCATCATAATTGGATGAATAGATCACACAATAATGAAACGAAAACATTTCTACATGCAAAAAATTGACATTTATTTTTCACATTTAAATAATAAAATAAAAAATACAGAGGCTACGGAGCAAGCAAAATTAATTAATGTCTTTAAGGTCGTACACCAATCCCAAAGCACAGCTGAGCGCGATGTTGAAGAAGTTCCTAACAGCCTTCATAGTGGACATGACATGAACAAGTTTATAATTGGAAATTGGTCCCTATCTGTCACAGTTTGTGAGATATTTTTTTATATAAGGCCTAATTTGCATAACCAGATCAAGCGTTAGAAAGCCCAACACCAGATAGCCCGACTACGACTTCCTAAACGAACAAAACAATACCGGGAAAACATATTTATATTTATATTCTTTGTGGAATTGTGTTTTTCCGGTATTGTTCTGTTCAATTAGTGTCCACAGTTTCTGGCAAGTCTCTTGTTTGTATACGACTTCCTATTTGGAAACACCAGATTGCACGTATAGCATGGCACAACAGACTTTTGATTCACCCTGTATGGATCGTTCATACCGTAGAAATATTAGAAGAATGCTAGTTCGATCTGTTACCTCATACTCCGCATTTACGAGATATGCTGCCGACTGATTTTTTTCCACTCTTCCCGAAAAAGAAGAAACTGTCTAAGTATTCAGATGGATGATGTCTTCATTAACGCTGTAGTTCAGTAGTGCGAGTTGCAATGTTTCATCTTTTCCCTTAGACATCCGGAAGCTAGAACCTCGATGGGACAAATGCATACGTCTTTAGGGGGACTAAAAATCTTGATAAGACACTGATCTGAGCCAAGTACAATAGAACCGTCCGAACCAGTATCTCACAGTTTCAAACCAAATTGAAATGTTTTATTCACCTGAATAAACCATTGATGCTTGCCAAATAAGAATACGCACTATTTTGTTGTTTTTTTTTTTCAAAATAAACCGCCAAAACGAAAAAAAAAAATAATACTAATGAAAAATTGTTTTAATGTGAAATGGTGTAATGGGAAAGTCTGGGATGGCCGTGGCCTGGTTGTCTCGTCGGTTGATCGATGGAGTCATGCAACTTCAGGCGCGTCCAGCTGCTGGCTGGGTTACAGCTAGTGGCTGGAGGACCACTGCTGGGTGGGACGGCTTTAAAATTGTTTTAAATTTGGCGCACAGCTGTTGGGGGACTTTAGTCTGACCCATTTGCTGAGTGACCAGTGCTGGATGTCCAGCAGCAGGTAATAGCCACTGGTTTCTTCGTCCGCCAGCAGCTCTTCCATCATGAACCCCCGTGCTTCGGAGGGCACGTTAAGCCGTCGGTCCCGGCTGGTACTGTCATCTCGTAGCAGTCGTTACTTACTGGGATGGCGCAAAACTCCCTCGAAGGATCAGAATGGGGAAGTCTTAAGGGTTTAAAATTAAATGGTACCACCATAATGGGTTTCACTTTCGCTGAAATTTGTAGCAGGTTTATCTATTAGGTAAATCTCGAGTCAAATAAATACCGGGATTTGATCTACAAAACATAAAATATTGCTATAATCCAAACTTATTTTATCGCCTTCAAAAGACGCCCCATTCGATGCGATATACTGATGCCAACGAATAATCCAGTCGCTCTTTCAGGTATGGTCTTCGGCACCTTCTGCGAATTTTACTTTATAGGCTCAAAACGTTTTCCATGAAGTGGTAATACAAGGTGTGGCAATTGCCTGGCTTAAATACTCGGACAGAGGCCGCTGCGTAAAATATAAACAAAAATTCAACATGTCAAGACACGTAATGTATGAATCACCTATCGCTCTGCAGCTGCATAGATTTTTTTAATAGCGTAAAAGATTCGTGTTTAGACACGCATTATAGTGACGCATGTGAACAACTATCATCGAGAAAAAATATGGAACAAATGGCTTGCATTAAAATCTGCGTGAAGTTGGGTAAATGGGCTACGGAAACACTAGATGCAGAAAACTGCTTACGGCAACGATGCCCCATCTCGCTTTCTAGCACTTGGCCTGGTTATGCAAATTCGATTGGTTTGGAAGCTTTTGTGATGGCCGTGAAGACCTTTCAGAAGACCAGTTTCCATCCGAAAGCCAGAAACCATAGAGAAAGTCAGGAAACTCGTCACTGCTGACCGCCCAGTCACAATTCGTATGCTTGCGGATGAATTGAGCTACAACAACGACACAATTCGTCAGATTCTAACAGAGGAAGCGATTTCTGGCCAAACACAGCATCAGAGGATTTTTGACGTATGACATTTTTGTGACAAATATCTTATCCACCCACTTAAAGATGTACAATCAAAAGTTAATTTTTAATATTTAGTGGGACCTCCTTTGGCCTTGACAACATCGACCGTGCATAGATTCTACTAAGGTTTTTGAACAGGTCTTTGCGTTTTTTCATCGAGAACGTTCCATGTATTTTAACAACAAGTCTTTTAAATGTTCACAAGTAAATAATAATGATTATAAACTGGAGATGCTCTCCAAGCATAGGCCGAAACATTCTGCGACCTGGATTCGAACCAGGTCATGGCCGACGCCTCAACTATCATGGCCGACGCCTCTACCAATTGGGCTATCCAGGTTTAGTTGGCATGGTGGCCAATTTCGGGGGGGGGGGGGCGGCCCCCCCCCCTGCGCCCCCCCCCCCCCTTCCCTGGGTACGGTCATGCATTTAACCAGAAACGCACGGTCTTGCATGGTAACAGGCATCGTCGAGTAGTAACAAATGAGGCGTACTGACAACGAGGCTCCCTTTCTTATTTCTGAAAACCAAACGACTTGTAAAGCGCATGTGCATAAACCACATTGTTAACCTGCGTCTTCGTGTCTAATTTCGTATACGAATATTGCATAGAGCGCCATTCCATGCTGGTGGTGACATTTTGAACTAATTTTTTTTTTGTGGGTATGAACTTGTATAATATCACCAAGTAAAACACCCTTTAAAGATAATGCGGATGTTTTAGTGGTCAAGCTGTTGGTGAACTTGTTTTGTGCTTTGTCAGTACCGAAATCTATACGGAAATGATGGAATTTTTCGTCCCAAGCATTGAGAAGATCTGTTCATCTGATGATGTTATCTTCCAACAGGATTGTGCCACCAGGTCATATATCCAAAAAACAAAATCAATGGCATATTTTCATGAAAAATGAATAAATCTCCTAGAATGGCCAGGAAATTCACCTGCCCTGAAGAACAGAATCCAGAAACAGTGCCCAAGAAAAAACAATAATCTTATTAAATGGATCAAAAAATGTTTGGAAAAATATTGCATAGGAAAAATACAGTATGAGCCTCTGACCTTCATAATAGCATGCCCAAAAGTATTGAGGCTGTTATTAAAGTGAAAGGTGGCTTATAAAGTAGTAAAATCAATTATCCCAAACTTTTGAAGTAAGTGTTTTGATAAAAATGATTTCAAAATTTTATTTCCTTGAATGTAGTGTACATTACATTTTGATATTTTATGAAGAGAAAACCATTATAAACTTGAGTAAGTTATGTCAAGTTATGTTAATTTTTTAATCTACTTAGAATGCATATAACTTAGGATATCCCAATCTTTCGAAACGGACTATATGTGATTGAATACACGAATACGTAAATTTCTATTCTACTTATTGAATCGCAAAATTTTATATATTATCACGAATAAATTGTTTAGCAAATTATGCAGAAGGCATTACGATTTTCCATTAGGTTCCAATAAATAAAAGGTTTTATCCAGGATGAGAAAGACTTAAGCTATAAAAATTTCGCACGCAATACAAATTGGCATTGCAACGCAGCCTCGAATAGGCGCTCTTCATATAAATATTCAATTTCCTGCTTAGAATTTTATAAAGGGCACAATCGCCACATTTTGCTCTTGTAATCTTCGCGGCGTTTCCATCGTTTGCCATGCAACCAGTAGCCATTCATCTTTCAAAATCTCAGAGCGAATGGCAACACACAGCCAAGTTGAGTCGATGATATAAAAAAAAAGAAAAGAGAACCCCCCCTCTTTTCTTCAACCTGTTCTTCTTCTTCGCCGTCGTCGTCTCTTTTCTTCCCATTTCACTCTGGTAAGTGTCCGTTCTTTTCGGGCGGGTTTCTTGGAAACGCATTTTCTACGAAACCCAGACAACAACGGTTTGAGAAAGAAAAGAGCGGTAAGGATGGATGAGGGGGGGGTGGAAACCTCCAAAAAGTTACTGTTTAATAACGAGAAAGAGAGACGAATAGCAAAAGCGAGGTTTCCCTCTTTCTCTTGTTCTTTACAGGTCATTCTCTGTGTCATCCATTATACAAACGATGAATAGCAGCGCAGCACCCATACTATGAAAGTGCATTTTTATTTCCCAAGTCGTAAATAGATAAGTATATGACACACGTTGCAGAGATGTTTTATTTAATTTTTTTTAAACCAGCCTTCTCCTTCTCTTTGCCTTCAACCTTTTTTTTTTTTTTTTTTTTATCTGCGACTGTCGTCTCTCTTTCTCTCAATGGCGGCGTCGTTTTCACACCTTCAATTATTTATCGTCGCAAAGGAAAACGCGGAACAGTGGCGCCTCTCGTGGCGGAAAAAGCTTCTCTTCAACATTTAATGGGGGGGGGGGGGGAAGATTTTTTTTCTCTACCCCCTCCTTCCTACCACCTTTTCTTTTTCCCTTTGTGGATCGAAGAGAAAAGTTCTTCTTGAGGAACCCCCCTTACACCCACGCTCTCCTCGTCTTTCTCCAAAAACTATTTACTCATTCGGTTCTTCCTTTTATAAAAGCTTCTGTTCCCTACTTTATAAAAGGAGGAAAAGAAAAACCTCCATCCACAGCGGATCGAAATTCCAATAGGAAAATGATTTTTTGCCTCCTCCTTCTCTTCTTACTCCTCCTCCTCCTCTGCTTCTGCTTTTCCATTTCCTATCCTCAAAACAAACAAGGAATTGGATGAAAATTCGATACAAACCATTCGATCTACGTTTCGAAATAATTTTCTCTTTTTCTTTTCCAATAACGTCTTCAAATAAAAAAAATACAAATAAAACAGGGGTCTCCGTTCCTAACTTAAAAATCAAGCCACTTCCCTTCTCTCCGCAACCCGACTCCTATTACTTTTGACGTCCTCATAACTGGACATATTTAAAATGAAACACATGCTCTTAAAAAATCGTAAACATTCCTAAACGTATCTGTAATTTGTTGCATGAATTGACATTGATAAATTTGACATATGTACTGCCATCTACGACATAATACGCAGTGATCCCATATGGGATGGCTGTTTTTGTGCGTGGATGTGAAGTACAGGCTGATTTTTAATATTCAATATTTAAGTCCTTTAATTGGTCTTGAATTATCTATCACTTCATTTGTTTGGAAGAAAGATATCTCTGGTCGCATCACCGGGTCGCGGAAAATATGTCAAACCGAGTTTCCGATGGGACGAATTGTTGGCCTATTCCAAATAGAGAAAACAAGCAAAGATGATTTCGACGATTATTGGAACTGGAGTAAGAACTGTTCAACTTAGCATTATTTAAGCCTGGAAGGAAAGATCTGAATCAGCAACCTCGAGGAGCAACTATGGTCGGCCAAAACGTCTGAATAATCGTGACCAAAGAGCATTAAGACCATGGTGAAGGCAAACTGAAGAGATTTTACATTAGAACTATTGGGAAGGCTAACAAAAGATTATCCATAGGTAAAATATGATGGGAACTTAAAGGAACGGATTAAACAGCTGCCCTGCTGCAAGTAACCGTTTTGTCATTATGATTCAATAGGAAACAACTACAGTATTGTGGTCTGATGAATTCAGGCGATGGACACAATATCTATAGCACACAATATCTTGGATTGCTTCTGTCGGTCTGCAATGATTTCTCCAATCTTGCCCTTATATTATTTTGCTTGTCGTACATTGCTAAGGATAAAACAATTGCCAAGCAATGAACCAATAGCCTTTGCAACAATACACATACGTCGACGTTTTTTGTGAAAATACAAGTAGGCAGAGTCAATACTGATAATGTAGACCTTCGCGAACTAGCGCCAACTGTTGAGCGCTTCCTGAATTTCACCTCGCAATCCGAGTTTAGCCAACACCTCCTGTGAATTGAAAATTCATATGTTGTTATTAAAAAGGCATTGTTGATCGTATTTTACCAATATTAAGCTCTAAATTATGACCTCTTATGATCATGTAACAATATATGACTTCTTATGATCATGTTTAGAAGATATGTCATCGCAGTGATACTACCTAAGAGGAAATTTTGCGCCATCACAGTGATACGAGATAACAGGAGCAGCCGAGACCGATGGCTTTACGTGCCTTCCGAAGCACGGAGGGGGGGGGGTACGAAGATAGAAATCATTGGTAGGACTCCAGTCAGTGGTAATCCCCGCAGCTGCTGGGCTTTGGTCCAATGCACGTGTCTCACGTAACTGTGTTACCTCGATACTGGCCCCAGAAGCATTCTCATCCAGTGGCTATCACCCAACCAGTGACTGGCCGCGCCAAAGGTTGCTTTACTTCATTGAACAGCGAACCGATCAGTGAGACAACTAGGCCACGACCACCCCCTATCTGGAGATGAATGACAGCAGCATTATCTGTTGTAGCATTATCTACTCTCTACTCCCTGGTTGCAGTCACGTTTTCTTTTTGTAACTCCGATAATTTTTAATTAGAATCATTTTTGTACATTTATTTTGAATGTCTAATTTGTACTTCCTTGTTAATACATGAAGTTCGGCCTTCTTTAGTTTTATTAAATCTTTCTCTTGTCGTCGCTTGCGATGCATTCATTATCCTATCTTTCTCTGCGCTTTGCCCTTCGGAAGCAGAACAGTGCATGCGTCAGTGACGTCGTGCTCCTTACAGTGAAAGGGTCTATTGCAAGGGCAGCTAGAAAAACGCCCTGAAGCGAAAAACTCACCCGACCATCATAGTCCAAACAACAATATAACCTTCATTGTTTTCAACAAACGGAAAAATACTGATTGTTAAAATCTAAGATGGAAACAATGATGATTACATTGTTACTCGGACTAAGATGGTCAGTTTACTTTTCCGCATCAGGGCACGGCCTTCTAGAAACTAACAGGCCTGAACATGGAAAAGATTAAACATTGTTACGTCGAACTGGTGGTACTATTACAAAAGTTAGTTCAACGTCACAATCTTTGTGCTTCAGCAATAGTTTATAGGAGGCCGTGGTCAGGGACTTTGCTTCTACTGACTCAGGGCAAGAAGTACATAAGCGAAACGGCACGACTTCTAGTACATCAGTAAAATGATTTCAGCCAGATTATTCTATACTGGAGCTCCTTTCTGATATTACTGGAATATTCCAGGACGACACGCGAGGATTCACAGAGTTCGAATTTTAACAGACAGATTCTAGTCTTATGATCAGTCAATTCAACACATCATCTGGCCCCCACAGAGCCCTGATCTTACTTCTATAGGAAGTCTTTGGAATATTTTGGAGAGGGGCTTACTGAGAGGTTCCATTCCTCCCTCATCATTGCATGATCTGAGCAAAAAAATAATGGAGCACTGTACAAAAATAAACGTAAAGAAGATCCAAGAACTTGTTGAATCCACGCCACGGCGTAAGCGCGCCGTCTTCAAAGCATAAGGTGGCCGAACTAAATATTAAACTGCGTCACGCTTTTTGACATACATACAGCTTTTTTATATGTTCATCTCAGAAAATTCTTTTCATCTCCTTAATAAACCTCAACATGTTTCCCTTTCGTTGCTCGGAGAACATTCAGACGATATTCAATTTCTGAATGCCAAATGTTCGCAAGCATTACGTATCTTGTTACCGATATACCCCGAAGAACATGGAGGCCATGGTATAGGACCGTTTCTTGGGGCGCAACATCCTTTTAGAAAATTGCCTACGGTTGTTAGTCTTCTGAGCTGCTACATAACTTTCCAGCATTTCCAAATAAACCATTCCTGATACGGAAGGATCAGCTAAAAAGAAAGGTCCAATAACCTTTTCAAGTAATAGGCCCACCAAATGCTTACGTTTGGACGAAAACATGCAAGTGTTCAGACCCCCATATCCAACTTAACGGATACGTAAAAAATGGACTCCGGAATAAGGCGCGATCAAGTTTTGATTATCGTTTTCAATGCGGTCGAGAATCTCCGTGGGGACGGTAGACTTGTTCAAGACCTGAACGATTTGAAGCTTAGAAGCATACAAACGAAGCCTCTTATCTTGAACTGTAACCACTGTGGTCTGATGTACGCGTAGTTCCATTCAGGCACGACGAGTAGATTTTGCGAGAACTTCTTTGAAGGACAGCCTCAGTAGTCTTTTCATTCATACCAAGCCACCCACTTCTTGTAAGGTCGACAATGCTTCTGTCTCTGTAAACTTGTAATATCAACTTTTCATGCTCTTAAGTAAGGAGGGTGGCGTCCGTACTGATATATTAGCGCCAGTCAAATGAAAACGAGATTTTTAAAGGCAAGTATCCCATCTATCCACGAGTTGGCGGATTCTCTTCCCATAAAATTCCCTTGTGTGCTGAAGTAGAAAAGCCGTGACCTCCTGTTGGACCTCTACGTCCGATGTGAATCGTCGTCCTTTCAAATGTCGTTTCAACGATCTGAAAACGTTAAAATCGCACAGTGCCATGTCAGAACTGTACGGAGGATGCTCTAGGACATTCCATCGCATTCTCATCAATTGGATCTATATTCAATTACCGGGCTTTGCAAAAGTTCTGTTACACTCGTGACGACCCTCAAAGAAATTGACACGACGATGTTCACGATGCAGTTAGACATGTTTTTATTGTGCCATCATATAGAATAACATTGTAATTAGTCATTTAATCAATGTAGCCACCATCTGCATCAAGAACCCGCTCCAGACGAGGCCGAAAAGCCTTGCAAACTTTGCGAATGTAGTCCTTCCTCATTTTGGTCCACACACGGTTGACAGATGTTTTCAGCTCGTCGACGTTGCTGTGACGGACCTTGCAGGCCTTCCCCACGACATGCGCCCACACGCTGTAATCAAGTGGATTGAGGTCTGGCGACTGCGGAGGTCAAAAGCCCTTCGACCAGAAGGTCATGTTGGACCCCAACCAGTTTTGCACAGTGTTGGCCGTGTGGGCAGGGGCACCGTCCTGTTGAAAGATGTAATCCGCATTTCTTCACCCAGGGAAGGACTTTTGTGGCCAGGATGTCCTTGTAATCAGCCGCCGTTAGCCGGTATCCATTTGGGAACTACACGGGTGGCATTTTCTCGCCATTCGACACCACGATTCCGAGCATCATCGCAGAGGCCGGGTGCTTGGTTGTAGACACGTAGCGGACCTTGGAGATGTCCTGGCCGAAGCTTACCACGCACTCGTTTTGCTTGTTGACGACAGGATCGACCGTGAAGGTCTTTTCGTCAGAGAAAATGACAATTCGCTCGCCATGACTCTTCAAGTCGCTGAGAAGACGGCGACAGCGCTCCCGACGTTGTTCCCGTATCCGATCCGTCAGCAGAGGCCTCACGCTCTTTCCACCTTCTTCTTTGACCGCTCTGGACACTGTGGACACCGAAATTTTCTTTTTCTTTGCGAGCGCAGTCATTTTGAGCGTCGGGTCTTGTTCGAAGGCTTTTCTCACAGCCAAACGGTTGACGACTTGAGGTCTACCTGAACGAGGTTGATCTTTAAGGTCTCTCCCATTCTTGAGCCTGTCCGCAACTCTGTGGATGGTCATCCGGCTGACTTTGAGGAGCTTGGCAATCTCGGACTTCGTGTGGCCCGCGCGCAGGAGAGCAGCGATCTCTACTCGTTTCGTTTCCATCGCTTTTGTCGTGGACATCAGGATCACTCAGAGGTTAACACGTAATTTCCAATATATTATTTGATCCTTTTGTGGAAATGGAACTATCCAAATCATGAGCAGTCCATTTTTGGGGGATGTAAAGAGTGTAACAGAACTTTTGCAAAGCCCGTGAACAATAATGTTTTGTATTCGTGACTTCATTCACTCCAAGGAAGCTATAATGGAAAATTGCTCTTTGATTATTTGTTCCCTATGCCCAGTCATTATCAGGAACTTTACAGTTATCACAAAGTATCCACTTTTCATCACATCTGGCCAGAAATGGATTATTTTCTCTACGGAATATTCACTAATCTGCAGACCTCCATATTTTTATGTCAATACACCCGGAACCTTTTTTTATTATCATTTTTCATAGAACTATTAGAAGTAGCTATTCGTGAACCATTACATTTTGCAAATAATTAATAATATCAAATAAAATAAAGATTATAACCCATGAAATTATATGTACTAGGCTTATTCTGTACGATCGGGACAATTTTTTTTTCTATTTCGTGAGGTTTGAGTAGAGAGAAGTGGAAGCAACGGAGTAACGCTATTACAGAAGATTGATGAATTCTACAGAATAACTGGAAAAGGTCCTCAAAAGAGCACACACGAAAGAAAAGCGCACGAAATATGATTGATCATCTTCTTACACATGTAGTATTGTAGGAGGGAGACCATTCCGAGGAAGCAATTTTTTTTTTTTTTTTATCGGGTATTCCATTTGTGAGGGGAGAGTCGGTGGAGCTGTTTTTAGTTAAATTTTCCCATAATAACGGTGTCATTCTCAAATGAAGTGTAAAAAGAAGTTGTGGATTACATTCATTAAGCAATAAAACTTTATACATATGTTATACAGGGTGGTTCAAAGTTCCAGTAAAACCGTGCCCAATCGATTAGCTCCAAAGAGTTGAAAAGTTATTGTCAAATATTAATTAATCTGAGTTGAATGGTTATGGGATGACACTGTTCGACCAATTTTCAACAATGTTAAAAGCATTGTTACTGAAGTCACGAAGTTGGAGAAATGGCGTGAAAAAATCTCCCAAAGACCATTTTCCAATTATTATTAGAAAAACAATTTTTTTCTGTTGGGGAGGGGGGGGGGATCCTGAAAACCTTAACTACTCCAAAATGGCTCTTTACAACCAAATAGTGCTTCTGTCATTTCCTCATTTTTATAAAAAAAAAAAATTAATTTTTCTAAAAAATACGTCAATGCATAGTTTAAGGATCCCTCTAAGTAAGAATAAATTTTTTAAAAAATAAATAGTAATGGCGGAATGGTACAGTACATTCGCACAGGCCTACAACCATTTTTTTTCTGGGTGGGAGGGGGTCCTTAAAACCCTGATTACTCCAAAATAGCTCTTCGCAGCCAAACAGTTTCTTTTCACAAAATAAAATCTGTTGGGTAAAGGGGTTGAGGGAGGGGGGTTCGTTAATAACTCCAAAACGGTTCATCAGAGCTAAATGAGAATTTACCAAAAAAAAAAAAATTCGCCTTAATGAGAGGAGTCCGTCCATGTCGAGTTAATTGAGTTTGGTTCGCTTGTTTGAAGGGCTACAGCTTTTTTTTTAAATTTTAGAAAAAATTTATTATCTCTAAAAAGGCTTACCAATTAACATAAAAAATACGCTAAGGCACAATTTAAGTACCCTCTAAGTAAGTGTAATTTTTATTCGGTTCTGCTATTTGCTATTTCAGAGGAGTGAACTGCACAAAATTGGTCACATACTTACAGACGGATTTTTTTTTTTTTTAATTTCAACGTATTTTTCGAAGCTTCATTTTTTAAGTCGATTTCGGAAAAAAAACAGTTTCTGAAACGAACACTCCTAGTGATTGGTAGGCCAAAAATATCCGTCTGTACATACACCATATTGCCATTAATTACCGGACACTTTCGATTTTAGACGTTTTGTCGAATATCTAGAAAAATACTTGACGAATTATCCTGAAATTTCGGGGGTGTATAAAGGATGTTACACCTCAGATACTTCAGCGAAGGTTTTCTCCTGAAGGCAAATAGGGGACCAGGAAAGAAGTGAACCAAAAAAAAAATGTTTGGAATCATCCTGTAAAAAATAATGCTTGAAATGCATTGTAGCTGTAGCATATGCTTAAGAGGCTTGTTTTACTTTTCTGTGTTAATTTGTATGAGAATAGCACGTGTATTCATGGAGATATAAAGGTTTTTTTAAAAAGGTCCAAATGTTTTCCTAAGTTTTTTGTTTATAACACGCAAGATTTTCAACCCAATGTAATGCCATTTATAGAAAACTTGACAAACTATAGTACAAACAACACCCTGCAATCAGAATAGAAAAATATTAAATATTTGATGAAATATGAGCAGTTTTACTAAATAATGTTTAACTGCGCATGCGTTACCAACTTTTGTATAATTTATTAGCCAAATGTATAGAGCTACTCTTTTAAAAAGCCCAAGCAAATATCGTTAAAATTGAGAAAGATATCGCCGATAGAATGAGTTGTATTTCAGTTGCTCTCAAAAATAAACAAAACGATAAGGGGCTTTCCATAAACTTTTATTTTTGGATCGGACACCAGTATCAACTTCTTCCCCTTACGCTGACATGAAAAAAAATATTGACTTCATATTGACTTCATATCAGCGTAAGAAGAAGAAATTGATACTGGTGTCCGATCCAAAAATAAAAGTTTGGAGAAAGCTCCTTATCGTTTTGTTTATTTTTGAGAGCAACTGAAATTCAACTCATTCTATCGGCGATATCTTTCTCAATTTTCACGATATTTGCTTGGGCTTTTTATAAGAGTAGCTCTATAAATTTCGCTAACAAATTATGCAAAAGACAATTTGGTAACGCATGCGCAGTTAAACATTGTTTAGTAAAAATGCTCATATTTCATCAAATATTTAATATTTTTCTATTCTGGTTGCGGGGTGTTGTCTGTACTGTAATTTGTCAAGTTTTCTGTAAATGGCATTGCATTGGGTTGAAAATCTTGCGTATTATAAACAAAAAGCTTAGGAAAACATTTCGACTTTTTTAAAGAAACCTTTATATCTCCATGAATACACGTGCTATTCTTATACAAATGAACACAGAAAAGTAAAACAAGCCTCTTAAGCATATGCTACAGCTACAACGCATTTCAAGCACTATTTTTTACAGGGCGATTCCAAACATTATATTTTTGGTTCACTTCTTTGCTGGTCCCCTATTTGCCTTCGGGAGAAAACCTTCGCTGAAATATATGAGGTGTAACATCCCTTATACACCCCTGAAATTTCAGGATAATTTGTCAAGTATTTTTCTAGATAATCGACAAAATGTCTAAAATCGAAAGTGTCCGTTCATTAATGGCAATATGGTGTACACTATCTACCCAAAAGTAATCGGACACTTTGGATTTTAGACGTTTTGTCTAATATCTAGAAAAATACTTGACGAATTAGCCTGAAACTGGAAAGGTGTAAAGAGCATGTTTACACCTCATATACAGTACTTCAGCGAAGGTTTTGTCCCGAAGGCAAATAGGGGACCAGCAACAAAGTGAACCAAAAACAATGTTTGGGATCATCCTGTAAAAAAAACGCTTGAAATGCGTTGTAGCTGCAGCATATTATTAAGAGGCTTCTTTAACTTTTCTGTGTCATGTGTATGTTGGATGTAAGGGGTGGTTACCATGAAACCAAAATGGTTATACGAGAAACCGAAGTGGTTATACTAGAAACCTGAACACTGCGACTCTCTGAGTCTATTGTACTATTTATTTGTATGTTAATAGCACATGTATTCATGGAGATATAAAGGTTTCTGTAAAAAAAAAAATCAAAAAGTTTTTTTTTGTCTTGTTTATAACATGCTGGGTTTTCAACCCAATGCAATGCCATTTTCAGGATAGATAACAAATTAATTAAAGACAATACCCTGCAATCAGAATATAAAAATTTAAATACACTGGCGGAAAAAAAAAATCCCAACACCACGAAGGACTTGTGCTAGATGAATGAAATTTGGACAGTATATTCAGCTATGGTATTTATTCAATTGATTCAAGTTTCAAGGTTACAACTTATAGGGGGCGCCACCAGCGCCACCCTGTGCATGCAAATGAGACATTCCAGTGACAGATATAAAGGAGATCAGACGCGCGTCTGTGCCACTTCAGATACTTGTGGACGTGTGTGATAGAGTACGTAAAACATGCCTCGAAGGCGACTGCGACATGAATATGGGCAGCTAACCCAATTCGAACGAGGACGTGTAGTGGGCCTTCGAGAGGGTGGACTTTCGTTCCGTGTTATTGCAGAACGCATGGGTCGAGACGTTGCCACTGTGTACAACTGTTGGCAGCAATGGCCCAGGGAAGGCAGGATTACCAGGAGACCAGGATCTGGACGACCCCCGGCCACTAGAGACAAGGTTGACCGGCGCATCTGTAGGATTGCTGTGGCAAATCGGACAGCATCTGCAGCGGACATTCGGGCTGCTGTGGTACCCAACGTTACTCCACGCACAATTCGGAACCGTCTCCTGGCTAAGAACCTCCACTCCAGGAGCCCTATGGCATGTTTGCCTCTTACCCCTCAACACCGTGCGGCACGTCTTCAGTGGTGTCAAGCCAGAGCGACTTGGAGGGCAGAATGGAGGTCTGTGGTCTTCACGGATGAAAGTCGTGGAGAGTATGAGGTCAGAGTGATGGTCGCACAAGGGTCAGGAGGAGGAGTGGGGAAGTCCTGTTACCGAGCTGTATCCGTCGTCGGCATACTGGGCCCACCCCTGGCGTTATGTATGGGGGAGGGATTTCCTACGACAGCAGGACCCCTGGTGGTTATCCCAGTCACCATGTTTACATTCGGATGGTTGTTGAACCCATTGTGCTGCCATTCATGGCTGGTATGCCAGGGGGCTGTTCTAACAGGATAACGCTCGACCCGACACTGCCGCTGCAACCCAACGTGCCCTTCAAGGTGTCTACATTTTATCATGGACAGCCCGATCACCAGATCTGTCGCCCATCGAGAACCTCTGGGACATGGTCGGATGCCGTGTCAGGGCTCTTCCACAACCAGCAACAACTGTCGCTGATCTGACCATCCAGGTACAACAGGCATAGAATGCCATACCACAAAATAACATTCTCTATGACCGTATGCATCCACGTGTGCAGGCCTGCATAGACCAGCGCGGCGACTACAGCGGATACTAAAGTCCGTGCTTTTCATCATGTACACGGTGGCGCTGCTGGCGGTCCCTATAAGTTGTAACCTTGAAACTTGAATCAATTGAATAAATACCATAGCTGAATATACTGTCCAAATTTCATTCATCTAGCACAAGTCCTTCGTGATGTTGGGATTTTTCTTTCCGCCAGTGTATTTGATGAAATAATGTTTAACTGCGCATGCGCAAGCGTTATCAAAATATCTTTTGCATACTTTATAAGCCAAATGTATGGAGCTACTCTTCTAAAAATCCCAAGCAAACAGCGTGAAAATTCTGAAAGATATCGCCGATAGAATGGGTTGAATTTCACTTGCTCTCAAAAATAAACAAAACGATAAGGGGTTTTCTCCAAATTTTTATTTTTGGAGCGGACGCCAGTATCAATTTCTTCTCCTTACACTGATATGAAGTCAATTGTAGACAAGGGAGAAGAGGAAAAATAAAAATATTCATTACCGCCAAAATGCTGATCACAATAGTCAACACGCACATTAAGAACACATTAAGAACCTTCGAAGTGATCGTCAAGACAAGCAACCGTTCGCTGGCAGCAATGAGGAAGGCGACGAATACCATCGGCTGCTCCATTGCCCAGTCTGATAATGTCCCGTCACATTGTCTTCTCGTGTAGAGAAGCGTCTCCACGCAATGATAGATCGTGCGAGTAGGGGGCATGACTACTTTAAGACTACTGTGCTCAACATTATTACGGTAGAATTATTTTTTTCCTTTTCTCCCTTGTCTATATTACTTTCTGAGTAACCCATGTTACAGGCATTATTGGTAAAGTACACTGTGTATTTTCATAAGTAGATTATAACTTTTAAGTGACCTTCTATACATTTTACTAATACTAAATTAGCTTGCATGCGTCGAGTTTTCTTCTTATATTTGACCTCAACTGTCATGGCTGACGCTAATTACCACGGCTTCTTACTGGTGGCGTTAATGATCACTATACTTCCACTCTACTCTTTCTTTAATCTCGTTGGTATAAGCCTTATTGTATTAAGCCTTCCGTTTCTCTTCAAATGCTCGTTATTCATCGCAGTATCACCCAGCAGTGGTCCTCAAGCCACTGGCTGTCACCCAGCCAGCAGCTGGCCGTGCCTGAAGTTGCTTAACTCCATCGATCGGCGAGCTGACCGACGAAACAACCACCCCCACCTTTTTTCCGTACCCTCGTTCTCGTTTCCTCTTTTCTCCTCCAGGCTTCCGCTTCCGGGTGAAATACCAACTCCTTCCGGGACGCGCTACGGTTGTATACAAGTATTTTACTTTTATAGGATCGGGATGCGATGTAATTTGTGTAATTTGTTTCAAACAATACATATAATTGTTAATAAAAGTTTGTATTAATGTGTAATAGTGTTTAACTAATCATTCATATAAGATGAAACAATAAAATATTTTTTGCCAAGAAATTGTATTTGGCACCATTGTGCGTCGCGCACAGAAAGGAGTTGAAATGGGGGCTGAAGAACCAATCTACAGACTATAACAATCATCTTGGCCATGAAGTTAAAATCCAAAAATTTGAAAGAAAAATTAGATCGACTTCGCGAATACAGTAATGATGCTTTTAATTGATATCGGTATGGCAATGAGGTACCACGCATTTTCAATTGGTTAAGACTGATGAAACAATAGCTACTTCCAGACGACAATGCGGCTACTGTATTCATTAAAGGCGATAGGAAAATTAAACATGAGTGCACCTATGTAAAATTGATATGGAAACTAGGGGGGGGGGGTAGAACATTAGTGGCGATAGCTTCAAAACCGTGAAAGCTGGGCCAAATCCGACAACTGGAATGAATTTCTGAGAACCTTCTCCTGTTGTTTGATATGTCACATGACCAACTTTCCGTTTGATAAAAAGGCGGCTAAGTTCGTAATTTATACCAAATAGATCAGTCTCACATTTGTGTTCTCAAATAGGGCTTTGGGACACTGCACATACAGGATACGGAGAAGGTGACCATAGGTAGTCTGCTAATAGTCATCAAAGATATGGTCAAATTTCTTTTAAACTGTAGCTGACCTGCGAATGCACACTTTTCGTCGTTGTTCATGATTTAGGATCTTCTCGATATCAAACCTAAAGAGCACATGTCATATGACTGGCATGACACTGAAACTTGTAATATAGTTGCCAATCGGAGTTG
The DNA here is from genome assembly GCA_023313115.1 of Rhysida immarginata. Classification (NCBI taxonomy): domain Eukaryota; kingdom Metazoa; phylum Arthropoda; class Chilopoda; order Scolopendromorpha; family Scolopendridae; genus Rhysida; species Rhysida immarginata. The sequence continues at coordinate 20,814 of JAHWFO010049120.1, forward strand.
TTCCCAGAGACCTAGTGAAGCAAAAACTAACATCTGCTCTTATTTCACTAATTACGTGCGGAGAATGAAGAATCTGCACAGGAGTGTATGCTTTATATACATTATGTATAAACGCTGCAGAGTATTCTTATTTTCTAGACTTCCGTCTGCTCGAAGCCAGCCGCGTAACTTATTGTCTCCTTTCTTTATGGATCGTAATTGAGAGAAAGGAGGGATGCGGGAGTGAAAGAGAGAAAGCATTCATGGAACCCCGCGCATTTATTCACGTTTTCTTTCCTGATTATTTTCGGTCAACATTCTTCCATTCTTTTTTTTCCCCTAACCAATAGGGTTCTGTTACCCCTCCCAAAACCCCTATTACGCAGACCCCCCTTTTTGAAATATGAGAGCACGTGCACAGCACGGCAAAGACGTCATCACGAAGCGGCAGCATTTCTCACGCCTACGGGGTGGGGGGGGCTAGATCACGCGAGAATCAGAACGAGAAAAAGAGGAGGAGACGTTAGTTATTCGTTGCAGGGGGTACACCTTCGCGTGCGCAGCATTGAATCACGTGCGTTAAAAAAAGGATAAAAATAAAAGAATTCGAACAGCTCTATCATCATCATCATCCCCGGAGCACATTTCCCCCCCAAAAATTTTCCAGCAACGGAGCCCAACAAGTCTTATTTCATTTAAGTTTATCAGGAGAAGGGAAGGTTTTTACGACTCCTGTTTGATGGAATTCGATGATGGGTCTCCGGGTGAAATGTTAAGGGGGGGTTCCTCTCCACCCCCGCGCATTTAAATTAACACATAAAAATAAAGAGTGCGAGCGAAAGAAAGAATAACTGGCCATCAAGTGGAGGTAATAATATAATTCACAAAACGGTGCTACGCGCACACACGTAGGCATCAAAATTTTAAGAGTGGCCTACCCTTTCTCTTACTTTTGTGGTAATTACATCTCAGCGGACGCAGCCATCTCGATAAATAGATTCAAGTTATTTTTCGTCTTGTCGTTATACAGGTCCCATTCCCTTCTCCTAATTGCACCGAAATTAATCGTAATCAACGGTCGTGAAAAATCTAATTATATTGATGAGGAACCAATTCGAAGAGTAATTTGGAAATAAAACCGAAAGAAAACGCGACGAGTAAAGCTTAGAGACACACGCGAGAGGGAATTTCTCGCATTTCATTAAACATTTTGAGCTTCCATTTCGATACGATCGGAAGAAGGAAGTCCGATGACAGTTTCCGCGTAGTAAGTAGTCCCTTCGTAATCACAATGACTCTACGCCTTCGGTTGATATCTTGGGTGGGCTATTAACTTTTAACATTAATCTAGTATCTAGAATCAGCCATTTCTTCACTATCTAAGAGATACTAGGCCTACTCAAAAAGATTCCCTCATAATGTCCAGGAAAAAAAAGACTTCCTTGATTTCAAAAAATCACACCAGAGTCCTCCACTGTCATTTTTGCCTTTACCTTTTATCGACCTGTCGGTCTTTATCTCGCTCTTCTCGAAGCGTATGAAAGATTTTCAAAATCCTTTTTCGTCAATCGACAAATATGGTTCATCGCACAAACTATTTCGCAGATAGTCGAAACCGATGCAATGTCACGTGCTCTAATGGTACCATTATGGCATCCACTAAAATTTTCATGGCGAAGATATAACAAGTAATACATCAAACAACTCGTAACGACGAACTACGAGCGGCTATCAAGTTATTAGGGTTTCGACAATCGATAATTACAGTTCGATGATGGTCGAATTTGATTCAGTGGTACTTATGCTAAGGATACTATTATGGTTACTTACTTACTTACTTAATTTTCAAACCCGCTTATCCGTTAGGGTCGCGGGGGCAGCAGCCCTATGGAGGAACTCCAGCGATCGCGATCTTCCGCCATCAGGCGCATGTCCTCCCTGGTAATATCCAAGCGACTCGAACCCAGATTCTCCATGTAGTCTAGCCACCTGGTTCTAGGCCGACCCCTTGGTCTCTTACCCACCGGCTTGGAAAATAACAACTGCCTAGGAAGACTAGTTTGCGGCATCCGTATCACGTGGCCATACCAGCGCAACTGAGATCTCTCAATGCGGTGAAGTAGCGGCTAAACACCTAAAGATTCCCTTATTGTGCTGCTGTACACTCTATCTAGTAGGGTAACACCTGCCACACCTCTCAGAAATCTCATTTCGGCCGATTGTAGCCGCGATCGCACTCTTTCGGTCATTACCCAAGCCTCATGACCATAGGTGAGAATGGGGACAAAGATAGATTTGAAGACGGAGAGCTTGGCTTTGTTACCCAGCTCGCGTTTCGTTACCACGGATCGCCACAGTTCACGTCTGACACAGTTTGCTGCACCGATTCGAGAATCCAATTCTTTCTCCTGCCGTCCATCACTCATGAATGCAATCCCGAGATACTTGAATTTCTCCACCTGTCTCAATGAGGCTCCCCTAACATGGAGAGCGCACTGAGCAGGCTGTCTTGAAAGGACCAGAACCTCGGTTTTAGCCACACTGATCTTCATCCCAGCTTCTTCACATTTGGCTACTGCAAACCGTTCTAGTGCATGCTGAAGGTTCGTGTGAGAAGACCCAAGGAGGACAAGGTCGTCAGCAAAGAGCCACCTCTCCACCAGGCAGTCGCCCACACAAACACGCTCATCGCCTCGGCTGCCCCTGTCTATCCAGTCCATAAAGGTAATGAACAAGAGGGGCGACAGTACGCACCCTTGGCGGAGTCCAACACCCACGGTACCATTGGAAATTTTCAATGCTAAGATACAGCTTGTAATATACAGAATCAAGTCACATTATTGTGACCACCAGCTAATATCCCGAATAACCACCTTTAGCGGCACGGACAGCAGCTAGACGGCGTGGGAGTGAGTCAATAAGACTTTGGTGGGTTTCTATTGGTAGCTGTTGCCATGCAGACTGTAAAGCATCTGATCCCAAAGGGTTTCGACTGGGTTGAAGTCTTCGAACTCCTGGTGGTGTTCTTCAAACCACCCCCCCCCAAACAATTGCAGCCGTATGACATGTCGCATTGTCTTGCTGGAACGTGTCATCTCCCTCTGGGAAGAGAGTCGCCATGTATGAGCGTACTTGATCTGCAATTCTGGATAAATAACCGAATCGGTTGAGAGTGCCTTCCACAGGTATCAGTAGACCCAGACAATGGCATGAGAACACTCCCCACATCATGACGATGGATTCGTCCAACAATGGTTCCAGGATGCTTGTACTCGGAAGTTTCTCTCTCACCCGCCACAGTCACTTCTGTGGAGCAGAAATCGTGACTCATCGGAGAAGGCAACCTTTTTCCAGTCAGAAATGCTCCAGTTTTTGGACTGTTGGGCAAATTGAAGCCCATTTTGGGCGATGAACCGTTGTTAGCATGGGTGCGGTGACCATCCGTCTGCTGCGGAGGTCCAAACGTAGCAGGGTCCTGTGTAATGTGATTTTAGAGATATGTCTAGTAGCTTCCTCTTTGGTTTGAGCGGTAAATTGCTCCACAATTCCCATACCATTTATTCTCTACTACAGCAGCACGAGAACAGTTCACAAACTGCGCGGTTTCCGAAATCACGTTTCTTACCCATTGCAGCAATGAGTTTTATTTTTTAACATAGTGGAAACCTACCTTATATAGTCACCTAACCAATTCCCATTTCGTGACATAGTTCCTCGGCTGGGCAACCCCGAAGACAAACGTAGGGAGGTGGTTATAATAATTTGACTCGACCCTGTATCAAACGATTTGGAACGAAATATCATGAACTAACATAGCGGGTGTTTCAAAAATACTTTACAAACTTTGGGGACCGGTTCCTTACACCAAAGCAAGAAAAAAGTTAATATAAACGTATGCTCGAAAATCTTTCGTTTTTGTGTTATTAATGTTCCTTTTGACTCATTGTATCCTAGATGGCATTGTGTTGCCAGGAAGACTTGTTTCTACCATGACAGATGGATAGGTAGAGGAGGACCAGTCCCATGGTCTGCACATTCCGCCGACCTCAATCATTTGGACACCTCAATCCAGACCTCAATCCAGATCTCTGGGGACACCTTGAACAATTAATCTATCCAGAAGACCATCGGGATGCAAAAACTTTTCAACGACGTGTTATTGAAGCCTGCGAAACCATTAGAACATGTACTTTCGGTTCTTAGCTATGTCATTCTTTAATGGTATATTTCAATTGCTCAAGTGTCCCTGAAGAATAAGTAGAGCTATTAATTTTAATTTAAAATGTTCTACACAATTGAACCCCATATTTATGATCGCTTCCTACTTTGCCGTCAGAAGCGCGTAGCCTACTTGTTGTCCTGCATGGGCGGGATACTGCATACGATTATGTCAGTATTCTGGCCAACAATCTTCATCCAATGCTACAATGTGTGTTCCCTGATGAACGACTTGTGTTCCAAGGTGATAATGCTCCCATTCACACACCTCGACTGGCCCCCCTCATTCCCCTGATCTTAAAGGACAAGTACCACTTAAAAACTAAGTATTTTCATTTATTTATATGGATTATAGCGAGTTTTGTATATAGATACATTTTTTTTTTTGCTTGGACGATTACACATCTTCTTCTTCTTCTATATATATAAAGAAGGATGTTTGTGGGTCTGTACGTTTTTTATACAAATCTACAGTTTTATTCCGATCTTGATGAAATTTTGCATACTTGACCTTCAAAGCATGAGGAAGGTTACTGTTTACCTCAGATTTCGGAAAAATAATAATTATCGATAAAAAATCGATATTCATGGTTATGGCAAAGCATATTAATGAGAAATATCTCATGACCAACAATGCAAGGAAAAGTTTGTGCAACAATAGGTATCAACAATGGTATCAACACGCAATGCACCAACACAAGGCAGGGATCAACAATCAATATCTCATGACTAACAATGAAAGGAAAAGTTCGTGCAAGTGTAATTATCCCGGGCAACGCCGGGTACCTCTTCTAGTCTATCTATATAAAGAAAGATGTTTGTGGGTCTGTGGGTCTGTTTGTCCGTATGTTTTTTATACAAATCTACAGTTTTATTCCGATCTTGATAAAATTTCGCATACATGACCTTCAAAGCATGAGGAAGGTCACTGTCTACCTCAGATTTCGGAAAAATAATAAATATCGATAAAAAATCGATATTCATGGTTATGGCAAGGCATATTAATGAGAAATATCTCATGACCAACAATGCAAGGCAAAGTTTGTACAACAATAGGTATCAACAATGGTATCAGCACGCAATTCACAAACAAACACACGGCATGAACCAAAAATATATCTCATGACCAACAATGCAAGGCAAAGTTTGTGCAACAATAGGCCCGTTGTGTTCGCATCAACAATGGTATCAACGCGCAATTCACCAATAACAATGAGCACAGAATGATGATGTAATGTTAAAGCAATCTTTCCAAGAATTATAACAATGAACATAAAATGAAGATGTAATATGGTTAAGTTTCAATTTGTAACAATGCATGGAATTCCTGTTATTCAGGCTTTTCTTAGAAATGACAGTTGTTATTACTTAACAATTTCTTGAAAATCTTTAAAAATGATCAGTAACTGGAGATAATGGAGAGTTAGCAGACTATTGAGAAAGAGTGGAAAGACGACAGAGGAAGCACTCCTTTAGCTCTGTGATGTATTGAGCAAATGGGAAGCAAGTAAATAGAAGAATCGGCGACCGCTAGACTGCACAAAGTGATGACTGGCCAAGTTTTGCTTCAACACATCGAGAGAAGAGTGGAAATTGCAACAACACTAAGTATACATCTGAGGTAAGATTACGTGAGTATGAAATTATTTAGACTAGCAGTGGCATCCTTGGAGAGGTCCAGCCATTGTGAGCCTTTAAAAAGATTTTTTTTCGAATTTTTATTAAGAATTTTTACTGTATTAATTCTAAGCATTTTCATGTGTTTATTTTTAAGATATTGCAAATTTTTTTTAAATTTTCTGAGATTGTTCTGTTTACATCCAAGTGTAATTATCCCGGGCAACGCCGGGTACCTTTGCTAGTCTATCTATCTATATATATAAAAAAGGATGTTTTTGGGTTTGTTTGTATGTTTTTTATACAAATCTACAGTTTTATTCCGATCTTGATGAAATTTCGCATACATGACCTTCAAAGCATGAGGAAGGTCACTGTCTACTTCAGATTTCGAAAAAATAATAATTATTGATAAAAATTCGATATTCATGGTTATGGCAGGACATATTGATGAGAAATATCGCATGACCAACAACGCAAGACAAAGTTTTTGCAACAATGATATCAACACGCAATTCACCAATAACAATGAGCTCAAAATGATGACGCAATGATAAAGCAATCCTTTCCAAGAATTATAACAATGAACATAAAATGATGATGCAATATGGATAAGTTTCAATTTGTAACAATGCATAGAATTCCTGTTATTCAGGCTTTTCTTAGAAAAGAGAGTTCTTAGTACTTAACAATTTCTTGAAAATCTTTAAAAATGATCAGTAACTGGAGATAATGGAGAGTTAGCAGACTATTGAGAAAGAGTGGAAAGACGACTATTAATAAATATGTCTCATTTCATAGGTGTTCATATTATTTGTCCAACCTCTGTTCTATAAAGTTGGTAGACCTGGCGATCCGGCTCGACGAATTAAGTTTTCACCAAATGAGATTTCAGCAAACGAGTGAAATCAGATGAAAATCAAGTTTTTGGTAGCTTTTGATCAAAAAAGAGAGTTTTCCCAAATGACTGAAGTGAGACAAATCAATGGTTATATCCATGCGACTCGAATTCAGATTCTCCATGTAGTCTCTTACCCACAAGCTTGGGACATAGCAACTTCCTAGAAGACCAGTTTGCGGGATCTATATCATTTCGTCTCCAAGGCAATTAAGGCATTTCAATGAGGAGACGTTGCGGCTCAAGACTTAAAGACTCTCTTAATGTGCTGCTGTGCACTCTATCTAGTTGCGGCTCAAGACTCATGATTATAAGTGAGATTGGGGACAAAGACAGATTTGAAAACAGAGAAACTTGGCTTTGGTTTCTTAGCCTACAATTTCGTTGCCACGATTTCGTTTCGCCACAATTCGCGTCTGGCACAGCTTGCTGCATCCAATTCTCTGTCACGATGTCATTACAATCACCATGATATAACGACCGCTTTTGAAAATGTGGGGTGCCTCGAGGGCTGGAAAATACAAAGCGGCGTTTGGTGCAGTACAGCTAAACGCCGCCAGAGCGTCGAAAACAACATGGCGCAGCCCGTCGGAAATTGGACGAACAACGCCAAACAAATCCATGAGGTGGTGACAATGCCCATCGTACGAGACAGTCGCCATGTGGCGTCGACGTTTCCAGTGCGGCCATATTCATCTGTATTCACCCGATCTGGCCCCAAGTGACTTCTTCCTGTCCCCTCGCCTGAAGAATCCGACGACATTTCCAAGATGAAGACAGAATAGATGCTGTTATAGCAGCAAAAGGTTGACCAACTAGATACTAACCTAACTAACCTAAACACGCATTTTTCTAAGTGTTTCAATTAAATTGTTGGTGTCCCATGATTTTCGGCAAGGTAGCGTTGGAACTCTTCCCGACGACACAAGTTTCAGTTATTCCCTAATAGAGACAATTGGGAAGTGCAAGGAGTTATTCCACTCTTCGAGGTGGAGCAGTTCTTCAATAGCCAAAAGGAGGTTTTCTATAAAAGTGGCATCCAGCAAGTCTTCTGGCTGAATGTAATGAATTTATGACCGCCCCTCATACATAAACACATGTCTCAATGGGGCTTCCCTAAAATGGAAAGCGCACTGAGCAGGCTGTCTCGAAAGGGCCAGAACCTTATTGTTAGCCATCCTGATTTTTATCCCAGCCTCTTCACATATGGTTGCAAACCGATCTAGTGCATGCTAAAGGTTAGTGCAAGAAGAGTCAAGGAAGACAACGTCGTCAGCAAAGCGCAACTTCTTCACCAAGTGGTACCCGCACGATCACGCTGTTGAAAATAATCAAAAAGTAAACAGTGATGAGGAGATTACGAGAATTGGAGCATTCGTTCATCGTTATATAAAATTTGATAAACACATTTATGTTCTATTTTACGGAATGAATTGCACGTAACCTTTTCTATTTCCTAAATCAAATAACGAAAAACTTTTAGATTTGATAACGGACTCAATATACAGAGGAACGCGTTTCTTTCAAATTCACTGAAAACATTTCATTGAATGGAGGGTAACCTCATCTTTATCATAACGATATTCCCTCCTAACAAACTTTGGAAGAGGGAGGAAAATCGATTATTAGATTGGGAGTTCAATAAAGGTTTATTGATTTTAATCAAAATAATTGAGGAAGGCATCCGTAAAAGATGATCGACCAAGATATTGACGGACGGAGTCACTTAGGAGAAGTAATAAGGTTGCTATTTTCCTTTATCACGAACAAAGGTATGACAAGGTAAACATTAAGAATATTTATAGTATTTGTTCTGAAATCAAAAGATATTCTAAGCGTTTATGGATATAGAAATGCTGATTTAGAAACGGAATGACCGTTGTTATTTTCATCCGTTATTTCAACATGCCAGGGGGAAAAGCGGTCGTTGAATTTCTCTTTCAAAATTTCTATTTTCTTATACACTATCTTGGGACACTTACATAAAAAGGAGGCAGTTCCATGCAATTTATATGTCGTCGTTCATCCCACCACTACACAACAGAGGTCGCTTGTTTGCTGTAGAAATGGGTACGATTGTTGGGTGCGAACTTTATTGGGTTAGAGAGACGTCAACCATGCTAAACATTCCCAAATCATCCGTTCAAAACGTCATCCGGGATTATATCGGTCACTAACATCGGTTGATGGACTAACAAGTTCGCAGGAAATTGCATTCACTGGGTTTTCATGACTGGACTGTAGCCCACATTGCAATAATGCAAAGAGAGAGGTCACTGAACTCTGTGAGCAATGGCGGATGGTTGAATGGCGTGATCAGTCACGATACATCATCTGGCAAGGCTGCGTAGTGCCCACAGTGTGATGGGGCTGTTTTTCGTGATTTGATCTGAGTCCATTCGTTTCTGTGGCTGGTCATCTGAACGCGGAGCGTTACCAAGACAATCTGGACAACGCCGCACTCCCTGCTCTCTGGTAGCACTTTGGAAATGGCCCTTTTCTTTTTCAATACGATAACGTACCTTGCCACAAAGCAAGGGCTGTAGGCAGGTGGTTTGATGAAATGGGGGTGCAAGAACTTGACTGGCCTGCACAGACCCCCGATACCAACCCCATCGATAAAATTCCTGCGGAAACATATCAAAAACTTGCGGACATTATGCGCGACAGAATAGATGCTGTGATAGCAGCAAAAGGTGGACCAACTAGATACTAACCTAACACGCATTTTTCTAAGTTGGTGCCCCATGATTTTTGGCAAGGTAGCGTTGGAACTCTTCCCGACGACACAAGTTTCAGTTATTCCCTAATAGAAATAATTGGAAAGTGCAAGGAGTTATTAGGTACATTATTGATATGAATCAGAGGCACAAGTAGCTACCAAGTATCGTAATGTCGGAAGCTCAAGCTACTTTGTCCATTGAAACACGTGGAAATCAGAATCATGCTGACTAAATCAATCTGAAACAGTCAGTCTCGTTTATTAATTGTCGAACCTTGCATAACCTCAGCACCTAAACAACAAGAAGTTAATCTTCCTGAGGAAAGTATAGAGCCCTGAGATCATCTATTTTTACCTTTATATCTCACTTTTTAAACCCCTTCCCAAGTTTATAAATCAAAATAGCCTTTTCTTAAATGGCATTAAGTCAAGACCATTCACCGTGGGTGTTGGACTCCGCCAAGGGTGCGTACTGTCGCCCCTCTTGTTCATTATCTTTATGGACTGGATAGATAGGGGCAGCCGAGGCGATGAACGTGTTTGTGTGGGCGACTGCTTGGTCGAGAGGTTGTTCTTTGTTGACGACCTCGTCCTGCTTGGGTCTTCTCGCACGAATTTTCAGCATGCACTAGACCGGTTTGCAGTCAAATCTGAAAAAGCTGGGATGAAGATCAGTGTGGCTAAAACTGAGGTGCTGGTCCTTTCAAGACAGCCTGCTCAGTGCGCTCTCCATGTTAGGGGAGCCTCATTGAGACAGGTGGAGAAATTCAAGTATCTCGGGATTGCATTCACGAGTGATGGACGGCAGGAGAAAGAATTGGATGCTCGAATCGGTGCAGCAAGCTGTGTCACACGTGAACTGTGGTGACACAGCTTTGTCCCCATTCTCACCTATGAGGCTTGGGTAATGACCAAAAGAGTGCGATCGCGGGTACAGGCGACCGAAATGAGATTTCTGAGAGATGTGGCAGGTGTTACTCTACTAGATAAAGTGCACAGCAGCACAATAAGGGAGTCTTTAGGTTGAGCCGCTACTTGTCCGCATTGAGAGATCTCAGTTGGGCTGATATGGCCGCATGATACGGATGCCGCAAACTGGGCTTCCTAGGCTACTATTATTTTCCAAGCCGGTGGGTAAGAGACCAAGGGGTCAGCCTGGAACCAGGTGGCTAGACTACATGGAGAATCTGGGTTCGAGTCGCTTGGGTATTACCAGGGAGGACATGCGCCTGATGGCGGAAGATCGTGATCGCTGGAGATCCTCCATAGCCCCCGCTGCTCCCCCGGCGACCCTAACGGATAAGTGGGTTTGAAAACTAAATAAGTAAGTAAGTAAAATTGATTTTCTCGAACGTAGTATTTAGAAACTGTAAAAGACCTCTATCTTTTTTCGAGTCCCATCATTTCCAATCGAATGATATATCGCATGCCGTATGTTGCCATAGTTCTAAAGACCAAGTAATTGCCACCCCAACAACTCCCACTCCATTGGGACAATTTGGCCCAAACTTCATAGTAATGTTGATCTTGCTTAGAGGAATCTGCATATCGAATTTCACTCCTTTATACGCATCAATACGCGTAGACCTTGTGGTCCTCTCTAATTTCTGCCCCCAACACTCCGACCCCAGTGGGCGAATCAAAATCACACTAAATAGTGAAGGTGCACATGCCCATACGAATTTCAACCTTCTACCTCAAGAAATTATGATGGGGTCGGACAGACAGACAGATATTGTGAAAATAACAAGTAGCTCCAATGATTTTACCGCCAAAGCGGATAAAAGGAGCACATTTTCGTGTTGTAGCAGCGAGACACCATACATGGATACATGAAATTAACCTAAATTTTAAAATATTTTAGATAAAATATATAAATATGAAAACTGAATTGTAAATTACTATTTAAGTAAACTAACGTAAAAAGAGAATTTAAACGAATAAGCCTGAAGAACTGAAAGTTAAATGGACGGTGTAGATATTCTTGAAATATTTGAGCAAATAAAAGGTCTTTTATGTTAAACGAAGTGAGTCTCAATTGGTGAAGCGTTCTGTGTTAGCGTCTATTATTTCTTCATATTCCATTACTAAAGTGTTTCTACGTAATCATCTACAGTTGAAGCGAGCGATTAGCTTATAGCTATAAGTCTAACAGTAATTAGCTATGGATAGTGTTAGGTCTAACAGCAATATGCTCTTGATACCAACAAGAAAATAATCTTCCCAAGAAAGGTATAGGAAAATAGCGGAATCGCTGAGATCATCTATTTTTACCCTTTCGGGCTGTAGTTTTTAACCCCCTCCCCCCGCTACATTTTTTTTATTCGAAACATTGATTTTCTCGAACTAGTATTTAGAAAATGAAAAACAGCCCTATTCTCGTCATTTTCGATGGAATGATATATTACATGCCATCTGTTGCCATAGTTATAAAGACCAAGTGTCTGCCGTGTCCGCAATTCCGTCCCCACTGGAACAATTGGTTCCAAACTTCATAGTAATGTAGATCTTGCCTACAGGAATCTGGATACTGAATTTCACTCCTTTACGTACCTAAATAGCACATACATCTTTTGACCCCTCTGAATCCCACCCCTATAATTCCGACCCCAGTGCACCAATCAAACCCAAACTAAATAGTCAAAGTGAACATGATCATTTTTTTCATCTTTCTATATACAGGGTGTTTTTGAATTGAGTACAGATTTTTGGGGAGATGATAGAAGAGGTCCTTAGAAGTATTTTTTGTCATATGAACATGAGGTCCCCGCAGCTCCGTTTACTTACAATACTGCATTGAACAATCAAATGACACCGGGTCACGCAGTGTGCGTTGGTAGGCCTAGATTATTTTATTTTTAACAATTAACACATCAAGTGAACTTTTTAAAACAAATCTTTACCTACTGCTTTCCCAGAATGCGATTAGTTCATTTCCATATGGACTAATCGTATTTTACAAAGGGGTTGGATACCATTGAATCTCCTTGACGAAGTTTGTCCTAAGACTTTTCAACAAACAGTAGATTGCTTGTGTTAATTGTTAAAAATAAAATGATCTAGGCCTACCAACGCACACTGCGTCCCGGTGTCATTTGATTGTTCAATGCAGTATTGTAAGTAAACGGAGTATATATATCTTTAATATACGTCATTGCACCTCATGACCTACAATGCAAGTAAAAGTTTGTGCAACAATAGGTATCACAACGCAATGCACTAATATTATGCAGGGATCAACAATATATATCTCATGACCAACAATGAAAGGCAAAATTTGTTCAATATAGATAAGGTTGAATTTGTAACAATGCATAGAATTCCTGTTATTCAGGCTTTTCTTAGAAACGAGAGTTCTTAGTACTTAACAATTTCTTGAAAACCTTTAAAAATGATCAGTAACTGGAGATAATGGAAAGTTAGTAGACTATTGAGAAAGAGTGGAAAGACGACAGAGGAAGCACTCCTTTAGCTCCGTGCTGTATTGAGTAAATGGTAAGCACTCCTTCAGATCCAAACATTTCCTAAAAATACATTTCTACTATATTCTGTGGGAATGTGTATATTTTGGAAACTGAGATGCTGATGATGCGATGATTAAACGTTCGTTTCCAAGAATTAATAATAATGAGCATAGAATGATGATGCAGTGACAGCACATTAATAAGGCAGTGTCTATTGATGAAGCAAAGGAATCACACGTGTCTCCCTTGAGTTCCCTATCAAACGTCCAGACGACTGGCAAAAATTTGTGTGTCTGGAAAGGAAAGAGAAAGAATGAATATTGGTCAGAGAAACTCTGCAACTAAAACAGAAAAAACTAAAAAACAAGGGGAGCTTCTACGTCAAGGGCAAGAAAAACTTGAGTCTAAAATATCTGGTGATGCTCCGCAGTGGTGAGACAAGTCAAGAAGATTTTAGATAAAGTTCCGTTATATCAATTCCTAGAATTCCTGTTTTTCGTAGAATGGATAGCCCCTTTGCTGTGTTGTATTGATTGAGTTATTATTTAACGAATTGGGAGTTATAATTTAATTTTTCCAGAATGTTTTGTTTACCTACAAGTGTAGTTAACCCGGGCAACGCCGGGTACCTCTGCAAGAAATTTAATAAACATACAAAACGGTTTTATGCTTCATAACAAAAAAAAACAAGAATGATTTTACCGCCAAAGCGGATAAAAAGAGCACGTTTTCTATTTATAGCATCGTACATGGAAATATAGAAAACCAACATTTTAAAACACTTGAGAGTAAATAAATAAATATGAAAACTAAATTGTAAATTACTATTTAAATAGGCTAACGTATAGAGAGAATTTAAAAGAATAAACTTGAAGAATGAAAGGTAAATGGAGAGTGAAGTTATTCCTCATACACTTAAAAAAATAAAAGTTCTTTAATTTGTAAGAATTCTCACATAATGTTAAACGAAGTGAGCCTCAATTGCTGAAGCGTTATGTGTAAGCATCTATAAGATTTTCATATTAAATTACTAAACTCTTATTGAAGCAAGCGATTATCTACTAATAAATTAATTAGTAATGAGTTTTAAATACCATTAAGCCTAAGAGTACTATACTCTTGATTCAAATAAGCTATGGATAACAAAAGATCTAATAACGCGTAAGGAGTTGGTTGATATATTACACGCCATATCTTAGCATTAAAAGTTCTATAAATTCTGTATTGTACCATTAGGGCACGTGCTACAAAACCAATTGCCACTATCATTATTTACTGGTGATAGTCACTCATGGCACGTTGTTACGAGTCGTTTGATATATTACATGCCATATCTTAGCATTGAAAGTTCCAAGGTTACCATATGGTACCATAGGGCACCATTAGGGCACGTGCTACTAAACCAATAACTATTATCATTATTTATACGTGATATTCACTCATGGCACGTTATTACGAGTCGTTTGATCTATCACATGCCATATCTTAGCATTGAAATTACCAATTGTACCATATGGTTCCATAGGGCACCATTAGGGCACGTGCTAGTAAACCAATAACCATTATCATTATTTTCTCGTGATATTCACTCATTACATGTTGTTACGAGTCGTTTGATATATTACATGCCATATCTTAGCATTGAAAGTTCCAATGGCTCCATATCATGCCATAGGGCACCATTAGGGCACGTGCTACTAAACCAATAACCATTATC
>JAHWFO010049122.1:0-18818 GCA_023313115.1 Rhysida immarginata
ACATTAAGCAGCAGTCATGTGAGTGTGACAAAATAAATACCCAGTTTGGCTTCCCAATGCCTCTCGTGAGCGATCGTTCTCCAATGTCAAACAACTCATCATTTCGAGCACAACACCAAACACCACAGTTGGGAGTGTAAGAACAGTAAGAAATACTGCAGTTCGTAGAGGTGTCAGCCATGGCAGCCAAGTTCCTGGTTCAAACCCAAGTCTCAGAACTTTTCCTTCCATTTTTCGATAGAAAAATCTTTAGCTGATTCTTGAGAGGCTTATCTCCAATTTATAATATTAATTGTTATTAATTTATCTTTCAATTCCAAGAAATACTAATGTCATTAATTTTATGGCACATTTCATAACTAAACTCGATTTAAAAATACAAACAAAAAAAGTACCTTTAACTGGTAAGCAAAATAATAGCTTCTATGGTCTGCATCTTCAGTATAAACTATTCTTAGCTTGGCCATCTCAAGCTCTTTTCGCACAAACTCAGGTTTCATACTTTCAAATAAGGATGCAATTGTTCAGACGTAGTGAAGGTTTGAAATGTAATATTAAAATCCCATCCCAAATTTATCTAACTTTTACACTCTAAACTTGTTAGCAACAATTCATCGTTTTCATCGTTTCATACATCTTTTTCTTGTTAAGTTCTTTGCCATATATTATCGCCCTGACTGAAACTTAGACACGCTCGTCTGCTGACATTCCCCCTTTGGATGGTTACTCCTCAGCTGCAATCCATCGGACGTCTAAGAGGGGCGGTGGTCTTGCTCTTTTAATCTTTAATTCACTTCATTTTTCTATTTGTTCGTCACAGTATACAATGATTACGGTGGATTTTGAGATACTAACAGTTCTTGTTAATAATAAGTTTTTTTTTATTACTATTTATCGCCCTCCTTCTAGTCAATTTCCTGTTTTTATGAATTTTCTATCCTCTATACTTTTGGACCTTAGTCTATCTTCCAAGTCAATAATTTATAGGGCCATTTTAATTTAGACTTTTCTAAATCTTCTGTTAATTCTAATAACTTTCTGGACCTAATGTCCTGTGCTGGTCTGTCTTAAACCATTTTTTTTTCTTTTAGACATTTTTCCATGGTTTATAATTCATATTCTTGTTTAGATCAATGTTTTGTGGCTCAATCTGATGACTATTTTAGCGGTTCTTAGGATTTGGCCATTTCTGACCACTTCCCTATTTTCTTCTTTCAGACTTCTTTATCTTTGCCTGTACGCCAACCTTCACATTCTAGACATAGATAGATTAGTTACTTCTCCTAGACTGGCCATTTTTCACTCTTATATGGATTTAACGGATTCGCTTGACATTTTGGTCACTACTGAGGATGTTGATGTTCTATTGGAGAGGTTTTTATCCCATATCTTCGTTGGTTACAATCGTTATTTTCCTTTTACTTTATCTTCTCCTTGTAATATTAATCGTCCTTTCAAAAAGCCTTGGATGAATACATACAGGGTGTTTCAAAATTATGTACAATAAATTTAGTGACATATTCTTCAGGTCAAAAGAAGACGAAAATGTTCTATAGCACTTTGTCTGGAAACGGTTTATTTACGCGATACAGCCAACTAAACTCGTGGCTCCAAATTACAGGATTTGGTCAAAGTGCCCACCACCAGCTCGCAAGCACGCTTCGGCTCGTTGCATGAGCGACCGTCTGATGTCATGGCAGAGTTCGTCGCCAGCATTACGAACGGTTTGCATGCATTTTTAGTTCGTTGTCGCAGATCCATAATATTAGGAACTTCTGTGCTGTAGACGATTGTTTTCACATGACCCCACAGAAAAAAGTCCAAGCAAGGGATTAAAGTCGGGTGATCTTGCAGGCCAGACTACCGGTCCACCTCGACCGATCCACGGATTTGTGTATGCAGCATTAAGGTGTGCTCGCACAACATGGCTGAAATGTGCTGGAGTGCCATCATACATGAACCACATGTTAGATCTTATCAAAAGAGGAACATCTTCCAGTAATTCTGGCAATGGATCCTGCAGAAACAAAAGATACATTCGCCCAGTCAATCGGGGCAGCAACACATAAGGGCCAATTAAGTTATTTCCGACAATTCCACACCAAATGTTCACGGAGAAACGCTCGTGATGCGCTCGAGCTCTAGTAACATGCGGGTTAGCATCTGCCCAATGGTGCTGGTTGAAAATTTACGATTCCTGTCCAATTGAAGGTTGCTTCGTCCGTGAAAAGTATCTGGCTGAGACAACTAGGGTCTGCAGCATGACGACGTTGTATCCATTGGCAAAATCATTGTCGGTGTGGATAGTCCGTTGGGTTTAGTGCCTGAACCAGTTGCAGGTGGTATGGATGCAAAAGTTGACGGTGAAGAATGCGCCAAACACATGAGTGCGGAATGTGTACCATGGAAGAAATACGACGGGTGCTTGTGTGTGGTTCATCATGTATGATGTCAATTTTCACATCCTCCTCATCCGGAGAATGTGCTACAGGCCGCCCTTGTCCTGTTTGACGGCAAAAGGAACCACGCTCCCTCAAATGTCTATCAACAGATACAAATGTTCGGTTATTTGGTAAACGTCTATTCGGAAAGCGTTCTTGGTAGAGTCTTCTTGCTTTCACAGCATTTCCGTCTGCAAGACCATACATTAGGTGCATGTCAGTGTATTCTGCACTGGAGTATGTGTACATCACTTTTTTTTTACGTAAATCGTAATGGGTATGTCAAAGCACGCAAACGTTCTGAAATTGATATTCCTAGTGGATGTACAGTAGTGAAACTACAGTAATGGAAATAACCGTACACAACTAATGGAACAACCCTAAAGTAGGTTTAAATGGAACAAACCATTCAACCTAGTGTTGGGTTGGAACTGCTAAAATATCATCCGCTAACTACTGTGCTTCCCTACTGTATGATATTGTATTACTCGCAAACAAATCGTTTCCAGACGAAGTGCTATAGAACATTTTCGTCTTCTTTTGACCTGAAAAATATGTCATTAAATTTATTGTACATAATTTCGAAACATCCTGTATATATTGAAATTAATTTCTCATAAGAATGATTTGTATTCTAGATTCCGTCGTAACCCCTGTCAGCGAACCAAAACCAAATTTCAATCCTTCACTAATTTTGTCCGTAGCATTATTAAGTCCATTAAACACTTATTACGCCCAGTTCTTCCACAACATCTCCAATAATAGTGCTAAATGGCGTTCAATTAACCATCTGATTAACGGCTCTTCCTCTGTTATATCCCCATTTGCGGATCTTCATAATCTCAATTCTTCTCTTCTGTCCGAGTTTATAGACATATTGTTGCCGCAGTCTTCTGATAGTTCAGTCTTTTTTCCTATCCTTTTGAAGTTCCTTCTATCTCCTTTTCCTTATTTTTCTCTCCTGCCTCTCTGGAAGAGACAGCCAAGGTCATTCAACAATTAAAATCCTCGTCTCCTCCTGACCCTCTTGGTCTACGTGCTGATATTATTATTTTCGTTTCATCTAGTTTAACCTTGCCCCTCACTCACACTTTAATGTAACTATTTCTCAAGGTGCCTTTCCTAAGCGTCATCGTCAAGCTAAAATTATACCTATCTTTAAAAACGGCGATTCTAAAGATTTTGGTAAATATCAGCCCATTTCCAATATATCTCTATTTCTAAAATTTTTGAAAAGCTTTTTCATCTGCGTTTGTCTCCAGTACGTATTTAGTATTGATCTGATTTCCTCAATGCAACACGGTTTCTTTCCAAATCGTTGAATTGACACCGCTTGTTAGAACTGATAGAATATGTCTCGTCTAACAGGTCTAACAACAATCTTGTCGTTTCTTTATTTCTTGACTACTCCAAGGCCTTTGACTCTATTCTTATTCATCTCTTGATATGCAAGCTTTCTCATTTTTATGACATTCGTGGTCCCTCGTTAAATTGGTTAACTGATTTTCTATCCGATCGTCCTTATACTTTATCTCTATTTAACAAATCTTCTTTGCCTCTTATACGTAATCGTGGAGTTCCCAAGGGTTCTGTTATATCTCATCTTCTTTTCAATTTTTTTTATTAATAATCTATCTTATGCGCTTTCTCCCTCTTTTGCGATATTTTATGATGATGATGTTACTCTCTATTTTGCTGATGTTTTTGTCTTGAATTTGCAAAATATTATTAACCATTCTCTCTCTATTCTAAGTAAATGGAATTCCACTAACCAATTGTAGTTAAATCTTAATAAAACTAAGTACATGGTCTTTCATCAATGTACTAAGCATTATATTCCAGTTGACTTGCCTATTTTTTATAATTCTCTCTATCCTACCAGCTTCTTTAAGTACTTGGCTATTCGTTTATCCCCTGACTTGTCTTGGAATACGCATATTAATGAGCTTATCTGGTACAGAGGGTAGATTATCGCAAGCGATAATCTGCGGCACCTACTCCTACGAGGGAGTTTTGCGCGATCCCATTTATAACGACTGCTACGAGATGACAGTAGCAGTCGGGACCGACGGCTTAACGTGCCCTCTGAAGCACGGGGGGTTTCATGATGGAAAAGCTGCTGGGGATAAACGAACCAGAGGCTGTCACCAACTGCTGGAACACCAGCTATGGTCAATCGGCAAATGGGTCAGACCAAAGTCCCCCAACAGCCGCGCCCCAAATAGCTGTCCCGCCAGCGGTGGCCCTCAAGCCCAGGCCGTCACCCAACCAGCAGCTGGCTGCGCCTGAAGTTGCTGAACTCCATCGATTGGCAAGCCAACCGACGAGACAACCAGGCCACGTCCACCCCCATATTAATGAGCTAGTGAAGTCACTCTCTAGAAGATTGGGTTTAATCTCGCATCTTCACTACCTTCCTCCCATGATTATATTATTATTGTATCATGTGCTGATTCATTCAATGCTTTGTTATGGCATTCAGTTTTGGGGTTCACCCTCTAACTTCAATCTATCTCAGCTTTACCGAATCCAAGAATGGTTTCTTAGAGTTTTATTAAAACTTTGTAAATCTACGGCAGTAGTATAGGCAGCTCTTTGTATACCAGGTTGACCTTTGACCCCTGGATTTATATACCAAGATGGCGACACTTCCAGCCACGCCCACCATGCCCTCGCCTCCGGCGGTGGTATACAAACCGGCCTCCCTTTTTTATCAGCAGAGAGAAGATGAAAGATAAGATAATCCAACCGTGTGGCCATTTTCGATGAGGAGATAACATAAAACCAGTTGGTCGCCCCCTCCACCCGCCATTTTGAGAAAGGGTGGCCATTTCTGTTTTTCTTATAACTTTTAATCATTTTTTAAGCATAATAATTCTTTATTCAATACTGATAAAAAGATAAGAACGATGAAAAGATAAGAAAAAGGAAAGAAAGAAAGAAGAAGAAACGGAAAAAAGAAAGAAAGAGAGAAAGGAAAGAAAAAGATGGAGAGAGAAAGAAGAGAGGACAGTGGAAAGAGAGGAAAGAGAAAGAAGTAGAGGTTGTTGCCTGAACCGCCTGTTATGTTGCCAGAGCGCTCTAGTGGTGACATACCAGGGGTTCCAGTCCACCCACGCCTTTGCAGTCGGGCGGTAGGTTGAGGCAGCTGGGGCACTCCGAGACTTGACCAGGGCGCTGGTACCTGTGAAGAAAGTGGAGGGCAGAGCTTAAGTAGTCTCAACACTCCATTGAGATGCCAAGCACCACCACTACACACAGGAGCAGCTGTCACTGTGAGCCTCGGAGGGGACTGATCTGCACCCCCCTTATGCCGTGGCCAAAGGCATAAGAGCCATGGTGATTAGGTTAACTAGGGATGGTGTGCAAACCTTCCCCTGACTAGTTGGACCACTGGGAACAGATGCTTGTCCGTACCCGTGTCTGGGGAGCCCTATCCACGGCCGTGCCTTATTCTGATCGGTGCCTAACAAAAACAAAATTCGCATTTGTTAATTGTCTATGGGTGCGAGAAGCCCACACGCCTTAAATTAGAGTTATAATGTATATTAGAATGTTTGCTATAAATTCGTTTGGTCCTGGGGTCGAATTTGACAAAGTTATTAGGAAAAAACATACTTATTTCCCTTTGCTTGCCAGCCCAGTGAAATTTAATGTAGGTGTGTAGTTTCCTTGGTGGCCGCACTGTTGTATGGTGCTGCGTTCACCGTTCCTTTGCAAATGACGCGTCTGTGCATGTTTCCAGGCCCATTGGCCGAATGCCTGGGGTTTCGCACCCTTCACCTTACTGATTACGGGGTAGCTGACTGGTTTATAAAGAGGTGAATTTTAAAAAGCATGCTGTCGTTCAAAGTCTTTTCATGTCGGCTTGACAACGATGCTCCCTACGATGCTGGTGTTTCATTAGTACCCTTGGCTTCCGCAGCGTGATGATGAGGGCACGCTATTTGCCCTACTCCTCCAACTACTCGCTCAACAGTCAAAAATCGTTCGTTAACTGTCTCACAACCTTCACCTTACTGATTATGGGATGGCTGACTGGTTTATGAAGTAGGAAAGAGGTTAATCTTAAAAAGCGCGCTGTCATTCGATGTCTTTTCACACTAACTTCGACAATGGTGCTCCCCTCGATAATGGGTTGAAAAAAGCATTAAAATTAAGTTTTTTTTGCACTTTTGGGTCGTTTGCACACCCCCCCAAAACAAGATGTTTCATGATGTTTATGATTCTAAATGATGTTTATGATGCTCTGGTGTGTGTTGATGTTCATTGTGGTTTACATGAAATGATACATTCGCAATTGAGTGTTGTAATGACCTACAGGTTCGTTTCTCTTACACAATGCGCGAATATTTGAGTTTACTTGAATTTACTGCCAAATATTTGCCGTCCCTCTGTTCTCATTAATTTTAAATACAGTATACACAGATGTTTCTATATAAATTTTACCAGCACAAGAAAATTAACATTCTCGAGGCTGTTCAATGCAATGGGACACTTCTATAATGCTGTGTACATTTCTCTCAGACCAAATACAAATATTTCTTATGTATTCATTAAAATTTTGTCACTTTTTACAAGGGTTCACGTTTATTACTCTTATATTCAGTGATCATTATGAATATCAACTAGCAAACTCGACGTTTATTACGTATATATGTTTAAGCTCCCTTGCTGTCCACTACGTTCTGTGGGTGCTTCATTCGTTGCTTCTTCACAAAACTGTGAAATTTTGCGAAATATAAGATGTCCAACTGAATTCTCATGAAATTCAAGCACAACCCAGGCAGCTTCTGGTGTTATGTGCGTTTCTTTGGCTTTTAAGAATTTTTTAGAATTCACTTTACTTGACATATCTGTGTACCATACATACTTGAGCACCATACATGTAATACAAAGCCTATACCCCTTTTCTTCCCTTGACTTATACTCACATAAGCCATTTCTCTTTCATCAATTTGTAAGGTTTTTTTTTTCTCCCTTTTTTCAATTATTTTGGAAAAGACCCCTCACTGGCCGCCGTGTTACCAAATCATTCGATGGTTGAAAAACCTTGTCTGCGATCCGTTTTGGTTTCGCACTGGGGTCGCCCTGTTGGTCGGGTGTAGGTGCGTGTCATCTGGGGGTGACGGTTAATCGGCGCTGGAGACCTCAGGGTTGATCGGCGTGTCAGGGATTACACTCTGGTTTTAAACAGACATGTTCACGTGTTGGAGGATTTTTTTTTAAATGATGAATTTTGAACATCCTAACTGCCTACAGAAGTTTTTTTCATGCCGTACAGAGTAAAACAATTTTTTTTTTTTTCTTTTAAGTCGGCCGAGGGCCATATGGCACTTTTACTTGTTTTTATAATATAGTCAGAAATAAAATTTTTTATCTTTTTAATCATTCAGTCTATGAAAACGAAAATTACTGTATTCTCTACAGGAAACCTTTCTCTATAATAATACTGTATAATTAGCTTAGAGAATGACATATTGTATTTATTATAATTAATTTAAAATGAACAGGCGTGGATGTTACAAACTAAACGTCGATCTTATATACCCATTACATACTTCTTCATTTTAAAAATATTTACTCTCTACTTAATAAAAACCTGCTTTTTATGAAATTTTGTAGCTTCCTTAATTGTTCCATACAAGTTTTTCTGCATAAATATATATAAAAAATTTTTTATCTTACCTTTACTTCATCCTTGTAACTTTAGTGCCCTCTTCGTTTTCAATTTCGGTTTGTTGAACTTTCGTGCCAAATTGCTAGATTGTTATTGCAGTTGGGTATAGGGAACTTTTTATTATTTTAATCCTCAGAGTCTATTCTTTATTTTAGGTATAATGATAATTCATAAAATGAAATTAGAAAATAGAAATAAAGTAAAATGTAGGCGGATTCAAAACAATAAGGTGTGACTGCCGCCATGATGATGTCATTTCAGAATGCATTCCGAAATCCTCCCACCCTCCACCTCCTCTACACGGCCGCTTGCGGCCGCTTCGATGCCTAGAAGGTTGGAATGTAATTTTGTTTTTATCCGGTTATTGTTTACTTTATAAAGAATTGTTCACGTCACGTTCAGACTTATAATTTGGATGTGGACTAGTAAATACTAGTAAATGGACTAGTATATATGCATTCGGAAATGTTTATATTATAGTTAGAAATTTTTGGTTAACGTTTCATTATTTTACATGAATAATAAAACATCAATTGACCCAAAAATATTTTTTTCGTTTATGCACCAAATTGTAATAAATGCTTTTAATTTTAAATTAGAATATATTGTAAAATTATATTTTCAATATCCAAAATGATTGTAAATTTATTTAAAATTCGCACATAAATTCATTTTCAATTAGCTTCATTTGAAAATGTAAACAGTATTCATTTGTTTCTATATGACTTTTCATGTTTATAAACACATGTCATTGAATTTTATAAAAAAAGATACAAATTTTATAATAATAAATGAATATTTAATTTTATTTTTGCATATATGCAATTTACAAACGCTATTTTTTGTATAAAATGCACATAAAATCACATTCTCAAGAGCTCTCTGGTGGATAGAGGCGGGGCCTTGATTTTGATTGGTTGTAGTTAGATCTACGCGATTACGCCAACTAGCATTAAATTACGTCATGGCGCCAACTTCAAACCCCTGAAATCTCCACAGAGTTATGAAAAAAAATTCATAACATTGATAATAAATAAAATTTCTTAATTATTTTTTAATTCTCATACAGACAATGAAATGCTTCACATTTTCGGTCTAACTTGCTAATTGGAAATAATTTTCGGTTTTTTTCTAAAAATTCATTAAAACAAGATTAATTTTTCTTTACTCATATTTGTATTTTTCAGAGTTATTTTTAAAAATAAATTATGCACATAACATAAAATATACTGTTTCACATAGTGGCCTAAACATCAATAAAAACTATGCAAAAAAAATTTCGCCATAAATATATATACTTTGGCTAGAAAAAAATTTTTGAATAAATTGGTGCAATTTTCCCGTTTTTGATCAAAATTTTCCCGTCCTAAAAGGGTTAAAGCAGCAAAAAAGAAAGATTATGATGAGTTGTTTTCCTCAATTACCAATCCCAAAGAGAAATGGTATCAAATTTGAAAGGCTTTATCACTTCCAAACAATCATAGTTAAGGCCTTCCTGCTTTGACAGTAATTATTCTCCACTAAGCCTTTTCCCTTTTTTGAAAGCACTTTTCCCAAGCTCCCTTGCTGACAATAATAATATAGATATCAACAGTGACTTTTTCCCCTCATATTCAATTCAGAGACCTCTCATTTCTTCACCTGAATCTTTTCCCCCCCTCCAACAACCTCCAACGAAATTTTAGCTGTTATAAACAAAATTTCAAAATCTAAAACTACGGATATTTATGGTCTTCGTCAAAAATTCACTCCCTATATTTCTTATCCCGTTTGTACTCTTTTTAATATGTCTCTCTGTGAAGGAAAATTCCCTAAACAATTAAAATATGCAAAAGTATTTCCAATTTTCAAGAAAGGATATTCCAATGATTTCAACAATTTTAGACCCATTTCTATTGTATTTTTTTTTTCAAAGATATTCGAAAAACTTTTCTTTATCCACTTAAGTCATTTCATATTTTCCCATGATTTCATTTCCCCTGCACAACACGGTTTTTGCCCAAAGAAAAACATCTCTACAGCTCTTTATGAAATATCGGAATATATTAATATACAAATGGTTCAAAAGAAAATGGTTTTAGCCTTATTTCTTGATTTCAAACAAGCATTTGATATGGTTCCCCATACATTATTATTAAACAAATTAAAAATTTTTTATGGTATTAGGGAGCTGCCACTGAATTGGATAGCTTCCTTTCTTTTAGATAGGCATTATTCTCTTTGTTTCAATTCAATTCTTTCACCAAAATTATTCAGTAACCAGGGAGTACCACAAGGCTCTATTCTATCGCAGCTGTTGTTCTCACTCTTTATTAATGATATTCCAATATAGCTGGCAATGCACAATGCATATTATTTGCTGATGACACTTCATTTATAGCCTCAGCTGATTCCAAAGAAGAACTTGAAAATGTATTAAACGCTTTACTAAGTATAATCTATAACTGGTCATTCTTAAATCAACTTCCACTTAACCTAAACAAATCTTACTACATGATCTTTCATCAACGCAATAAATTAATTAATTATAATAAAATTAAGCTTTGTGTTAATAATAAAGTCTTAACTAGAGTCTCTTCCTATAAATATTTAGGAATTTATTTTACCCTGATTTATCATGGAGCCTTCATATAAAACATTTAGCTACTAAACTATCCCGTTCAATTATTTATAGAGTCAATTATCTTCCACGTAATATTTTATTAAATTTATACTTTACCTTAATTCATACAAATTTATAATTTGGAATATGTTTATGGGGATCGACCACACAGGAAAATAAAAACCTTATAATTAAACTTCAAAAACGTTTTTTGCATATACTGTTAAATAGGCCCGCTTTCTCTTCCATCAGTTCAGAATTTAAAAACTTTAACCTTTTAAAATTTGATGAACTTTATTTTATTCAATTAGCTCAATTTATATATAAAGTCAAACATAACGTATATTATATTAGAAATCCCCCAAAGATAACTAATCAATGTCATCACTATCACACGAGAGAGAAAAAAATAACAATCCCATTTTATAGAGTGAATTATTCAAAGAGATCAATTTCGATTTCTGGCGCTATCTATTGGTCAAAATTAATTAAAGAACTTCACGATGCAGCTTCTTTTCAATTTTTTAATAGACTTCTCCTTAAAAGCATTTGCTCGGGCCAAATTACATCTGATTTAACTTCTGTTTACTATTAAATGTTAACTAACTTATGCAGTCTTCTGTTTATTCTACTGTTAATTAATATTGTTGTTGTTTAATATCATACAAAGTTATAGA
This sequence comes from Rhysida immarginata, assembly GCA_023313115.1. NCBI lineage: Eukaryota > Metazoa > Arthropoda > Chilopoda > Scolopendromorpha > Scolopendridae > Rhysida > Rhysida immarginata. Next base: position 11,401 of record JAHWFO010049122.1, read on the forward strand.
AATTTTATATTGATTATATAAATTTTTTCATTAAAGGATGCCCATGGACAGGCCCCAGGCCTTTGGGCACCTTTAAGTTCTTTTAGTGCTAAAATTGCTGATTTTATCTTATAAGAATATTTTTTAAATTGAATATTATTATTATTACCAATTTATTGTTCTATGATTGCAATTAATTGTATTTGCAATTGTAAATAACAATTGAATTTGAATTGAAATTGAAATTGTATGTTTAAATAAATAAATAAATAAATAAATAAATAAATAAATATGATTGAAAAAAATAATTTTTTTTGTATGCAAGGAAATATTTTTTATGTGCGAGAAAATTTATTTTATTTATTTTTTTTGGTTTGCAAGAAAAAATATTTTTCTTTTTGTTTGCGAGAATTTTTTTTTTTTGCAAGAAAAATAAATTATTTTTTGTTTGTTTGCGAGAATTTTTTTTTTTGTTTGCGAGAAAAAATTTATTTTATTTTTTATATAATTATTTTTTTTTTTAGTGGTAGGAATTATTTCTTTAATGTCTAAAATACTAAGAGAATTTTTTTAACTCCCCATGCATCTAAACAATTTTATTTCCTTTTAAATCGAGTGTGTTTTGCGTTTTAAAAAACTTACATGATACAAATGAAAAAAAAATAATTTCTTGTTTGTATTAAATACCGTAGATGATCAACCTATTTGCACATAAATTACACAAGACCTTTTGATTTTTAAATTCTGTTAAGTTTAAATGAATGAATACATTTCCACACATCAAACAGGTATGAACATCTAATAAACTCCTCTGCATCCTTTTTGTGGGAACAGATTTTAGTAGATGAAAAGTGGATGGAGGTAGTAGAGGAAGGGATTTTTATTAAAAGCATTAAGTGTAGAGAGAGACCAAGAGAAAGAGAGACTGATCACACAGTTCATGAATGGAGTCCATCAAGATGTACCTTTATATCTTCGTGAATTGCTTAGACTTGAAATTCTGTCCAAAAGCATTATTATTACCACAGTGAAAGGGAAACATTCATTGCTCTAGTAAACAGATATTATAATTCAAACATTCATTTACCATAATTCTACACATCTGTAATGACAATGTGTATTTTTAGATGAACGTATTTTGTAAAAAAGCAACTCATTGCATAAGAAAAGAGTTTACAGATGTATGAAACGAAATGAATTGAGTGGCCATTTTTAATGAATTCAATAATTTTACCATGTTTTTAACTTGTAAGAAACAAACGCAGACTTGATGCATTAAAACCAAATAAAACTTTCATTTCATATCACCAAGAGGTATGAAATTATCTGTTGAGAATGCTGCAGCATGTCTGTCTGTATAAAATCCTATGGGCTGTGTATATGAATACTTACTTACTTACTTTTCAAACCCGCTTATCCGTTAGGGTCGCGGGGGCAGCAGCCCTATGGAGGATCTCCAGCGATCGCGATCTTCCGCCATCAGGCGCATGTCCTCCCTGGTAATATCCAAGCGGCTCAAACCCAGATTCTCCATGTAGTCTAGCCACCTGGTTCTAGGCCGACCCCTTGGTCTCTTACCCACCGGCTTGGAAAATAACAACTGCCTAGGAAGACTAGTTTGCGGCATCCGTATCACGTGGCCATACCAGCGCAACTGAGATCTCTCAATGCGGAGAAGTAGCGGCTCAACACCTAAAGATTCCCTTATTGTGCTGCTGTACACTCTATCTAGTAGGGTAACACCTGCCACACCTCTCAGGAATCTCATTTCGGCCGCTTGTACCCGCGATCGCACTCTTTCGGTCATTACCCAAGCCTCGTGACCATAGGTGAGAATGGGGACAAAGATAGATTTGAAGACGGAGAGCTTGGCTTTGTTACCCAGCTCTCGTTTCGTTACCACGGATCGCCACAGTTCACATCTGACACAGCTTGCTGCACCGATCCGAGCATCCAATTCTTTCTCCTGCCGTCCATCACTCGCGAATGCAATCCCGAGATACTTGAACTTCTCCACCTGTCTCAATGAGGCTCCCCTAACATGGAGAGCGCACTGAGCAGGCTGTCTTGAAAGAACCAGAACTTCGGTTTTAGCCACACTGATCTTCATCCCAGCTTCTTCACAAACCGGTCTAGTGCATGCTGAAGGTTCGTGCGAGAAGACCCAAGCAGGACAAGGTCGTCCGCAAAGAGCAACCTCTCCACCAGGCAGTCGCCCACACAAACACGCTCATCGCCTCGGCTGCCCCTGTCTATCCAGTCCATAAAGATAATGAACAAGATGGGCGACAGTACGCACCCTTGGCGGAGTCCAACACCCACGGTGAACGGTCTTGACTTAATGCCATTTATCCAGACACACATCTCAGGGCTTTCGTACAGAGACATGATAGCAACCAATAATTGCCCATCCACTCCATACTCTTGCAACACTTGCCAGAGCTTCTCCCGAGGAACTCTGTCATATGCTTTTTCGAGGTCCACAAAGCAAGCGTAGACCTCTTTTGCATACTCCCAGGATTTCTCAAAGATTTGCCTTAGAGCAAAGATGTGATCCGTCGTGCTTCAGCCAGGTCGGAAACCACACTGCTCCCCCGACAGTTTGGAGTCGACTATTTCCCGACTTCTCTTCTCCAGACACTTAGCGTACACTTTCCCAGGAATGCTGAGCAAAGAGATGCCTCGATAGTTGTTGCAATCTCTCTGATCTCCCTTTTTGAAGATAGGGATCACAATTCCTGTCTGCCATTGCTTAGGGGCCTGTCCAGATATCCAAGCAACCTGACACACTCGAGTCAGCCACAGGATACCATCCTGATTTAAGGCCTTTAACATCTCGGACCGAATTTTATCATCACCTGCAGCTTTGCCAGTCTTCAGGGACTTAATTGCCCATCTGACTTCTGTTTCAGTGATACTACCATGACTATTCTCCGCTCCAAGGTGCACCTCGTATGCCTCAGTTGTTGTTGTCACCGGATTAAGAAGAGATGCAAAGTATTCCTTCCACCTATGCAATACGCTCTCCTCCGTTTTCAGAAGCCTCCCATCTGAACTCTTAATAGTTTGTGATGAAAGAGACTTCTTTCCACGGAGGCGGCGCACGGTCTGCCAGAACACCTTGTTTGCCGAACCATAGTCTGCCTCCAATTTCTCCCCGAACTTCTCCCAGGCCTTGGCTTTAGCTGTTGATACTGTCTTTGCTGCTGCTTTTCGCGCCTCAGTGTACCGCACTCGACTCGAAGTTGACTTATTTGCAAGCCATAGCAAATAGGCTTCCTTCTTTGCCTTGACAGCTTCTTGGACTTCACCGTTCCACCATGCAGTCCTTTTCTCACCGCCCTGCGCCACACTCAGCCGCTTACGACCACAGCACAAAGCAGCCGAAGTAATCACAGCAGTTTTAAACAACTGCCACTCCTCTTCAACAGTACCACGATCACTGGGTAGTTCTTTGAAACTTGAAGATATGCTATCTGCAAAGGTCTTCCTCACAGCTCTATCCTCCAGTGCCTCCCATTTGATGCGCCAAGTTTGTCTGAACCTAGTATTTCGCTTGGTTGGCATGGATTCAGAGAACCGCAAAGTGCAGACAACAAGGTGGTGATCAGTTGATAGTTCTGCCCCTCTTCTCACACGAGTATCCAACACTGATCGGAATAAGTCAGCTGAAACGAATACAAAATCAATCAGTGACTTCTGGTCCATTGCATCCCTGTACCAGGTATACTTATGGACATCCCTGTGCTGGAAGAAGGTGTTTGTGATGGAAAGTCCATTGTTGCAACAGAGATCCAACAAGCACCTCCCATTCGCATTTAAATCGGGGTCACCATTCCTCCCAATCACGCCCCTTAACCCGGCGTCACTCGCGCGAGCGGTGTTTACACCGCACTTTTTGATTTTTTTGATTTAGCTCATCATACAGTGGCACTACCTTGTGATGACTTCCATGTATTCCAAGTACAACTTATTGGCGACAGCTAGCACCAATAAAAAATGTTAAAATTAAATATTAAAAAAGTTAAACTTAACAAATTAGAATGCAAAAATTAAAAAAAAAAGCTACGATTTTGGCAAAAATTTATAAAAGTATAATAAAAATCATTTTGTTATTTTATCTCACTGAGTTCTTTTTTATCAAATAAAATCACTTTTAAAAAGTGCGGTGTAAACACCGCAGCGCGGGTAGTGCTGTTATAAAATTTGGCGCGAGTGACGCCGGGTTAACGTGTATATGAATGAATGAAAAAACTGGAGGAAAAAAAACCTTACAAATTCATGAAAGTGAAATGGCTTATGTGAGTATAAGTCAAGGGAAGTAAAGGGGTATAGGCTTTGTATTACATGTATGGTGCACAAATATGTATGGTACACAAATATGCCAAGTAAAGTGAATTATAAAACATTCTTAATAGCCAAAGAATTTTTTTATTACAGAAATGAATGACAACCGAACAGGGCCGGCTCTAGCAATTTTGCCGCCCCGTGCAGAATGCTATTTTACCCTTGCTATTGCAATCCCAAACATTGCCGTTGCTTGCCGTCTCTAAAAGTTTGCCACCCTGTGCAAGTGCACCACTTGCACCACTTGCACCTATGGTAGAGCCAGCCCTGCAACTGAAATTCTTATGAATGACCATTAAATCATGATATTTGTTAGGTAACTACAGATAATGAACAATTGTAGAAGGGAATTTTTCCAATATAGAAGCAAGAGCACTTTTATCTTGTTTATTTATTTAGATGGAGAACGACAAAGCTGTCATTCCTTTCTTTCAGGGGAACACTCTTCAAGTTTATCACAGAAAATTCCATGTTGTGATGATTTAAACTGGTGGTTTTCTGTGGAAAATAGGAAAATTTGTCAAAAACTGTGAATGAAACTGGAAATCCACACGTTTTGGTGGTTTTCTGTGGAGAGCAGGAAAATTTGGCAAAACGTATGCACAAAACTGGAAATTTACACGTTTTGGTGGTTTACTAACAATAAGCAATATTGAAGCAAGATCATATATATGGAAAGTTCTAATTAAAACATATAGACTGCCTGGATAATTTCTCTTTATTTATAAGGTCATGAATATGCATAGTGAATTCACAGTAAGCACATGTGTAGCCAGTTGTCAACTTGTAATGAGCAGACTTTAAAATTGTTGAAATTAAAAGCAAATTAGGTCATTTAATGCCAATCATGGTTTATTGAACAGTCATAGGTAGGAAATTTTATTTAATGTTGAAAACTTTACTTAAAACAGTAACTTGTGCAAATCTACTTGAATTTATTCTAATTAAAAGGTCTTTAAAAGCAAAGAATATTTTATTTCTCAAGTCATTGGAGTTTAAATAGATCAAAATGACTCTTTAAACAATATATTTGTAAAGTTACCACAGGACATAGACAAAACTTTGATACTGTACAAGGAATGCTGTCAAAACAACAGCAAGAGTATACACACTTTACTTCAATATTTCTATTTTGTTATTTATTTGAATGGAGAAACAACAAAGCAACTATTCCGTTGTTTCAGGAAAACATTCTTCCGGTTTATGACAGAAAAATAAATGCAGTGATCATTTTAAAATAAGGTTTTAAAACATACATCAATGTATCAATTAGAAATATTAAACAAGTCCACATAATTATAAACTCCTGATTAAAGCTTGGATAATGTATGGAAAATATCTCCATTTTTTTTAAATGTCATGAAGATGCTTAGTGAATTCTTAGTAAGCACTTGTTTAGTGTACCTGTATACAGCAGACAATGTTGAACAGACTTTAAAATTGTTCAATTTAACTGAATTTTATCTAATAAAAAAATATACCCTTAAATGTTTCACAAAATCTTTGACAGTTGAAATTCTTCTGAATGACCCCTAAAACATAATACATGTACCGTACTTTAAGTTGACACAAACCCTGACAATATAAAAAGAAGGTTGTCAAACAAGAAGTCAGAGTGCAGACATTGTTTACTTCAATTTCTTTTATCTTTCTTCATTTGGTATGTGGAAACAGCAGAGCTTTATTTCCCTTCTTTCAGGCAAAACATTCTTCCAATGCATAACTGAAAATTACATGAAGTGGTCATTAAATATAAGAAATTTTAAACATATGACTTTCTAAAAATGGACAAATCTTAATTGTATACTGTATAAAATGCATTCTCAGAAAATGTATGTAAAAGATAAAGGAACTTCACAAAAGCTCAGGCTGGTTGCAATCTTACAATGTTAATACAATTCATTTCAATGTATCAAAAGCACATTTACCACATGCTGTCACAAATATTCAATAGAATTAAATTAGAATCAACCTAACAACGCAAAAAACAGTCTAGGCAGTTAGTGCATTCAATGAGAATTCAGCTTGCGCCTCTAAAATAAAAAACAACACCCATTAACATGAGTAAAAATTCATTATTATTATTATTTTGATTGAATGAATATTACGTTCATAACTGTACAAGATAATAAACATACAGTTGCGTGTGAAAAGTGTTAATTATTTTTATTTTTTAAAAGAAATAAAAAGAAAAATGATAGATAGAGAGAGAGAGGGTGGAGAGATGGGGTTTAACAAAGATGGAATATCAAAACTCTTAGAGTTGGTGATGATAACCTAATTAGTTCAGCACATTGATCAATTACCGTGTCACAAATATTCAATAGAATCTAATTAGGAATGCACATAACAACAGAAGCTGCCTGGGTAGTGCTTGAATTTCATGAGAATTCAGTTGGACACCTTACATTTCGCAAAATTTCACAGTTTTGAGAAGAAGCAACGAATGAAACGCCCACAGAACGTAGTGGACAGCAAGGGAACTTAAACATATATACGAAATAAACGTCGAGTTTGCTAGTTTAAAAAACACTAGAATGCGAACGTTTACTCATAATGATCACTGAATATAAGAGTAATAAACATGGACCCTTGTAAAAAGTGACAAAATTTGTGGCTGAAACGTACGAGAAGAAATATTTGTGTTTGGTCCGAGAGAAATGTTCACAGCGTTATAGAAGATTCCCATTGCATTTAACAGCCTCGTGGATGTTAATGTTCTTGTGCTGGTAAAATTTATATAGAAACTGGAAACATTTGTGTATACTGTATTTAAAGTTAATGAGAACAGAGGGACGGCAAATATTTGCCAGTAAATTCAAGTAAACTCAAATATTCGCGCATTGTGTAAGAGAAACGAACATGTAGGTCATTACAAAACTCTACTTTGTTACCAAACGCAATTGCGAATGTATCATTTGTAACGTGTCGCTACCTTCTCTGGTTTAATAAAAATTTTTTTTTAATTTGAGCCTAGTACATAAAAATTCCCTCCTCCCTTATGGAGTCACTCCTTTTATTGTTTAATTTTGAAGATGTCCTCATATATATATTTTTTTTTTACTGATTCTGTCACTTCTCGAAAAGTTGTG
>JAHWFO010049124.1:0-41957 GCA_023313115.1 Rhysida immarginata
TCTATGGACTTTTGATTGCGTGGAGCAATTTGTGACGTCAGAATTTAAAGAACTCTATTTGAAGTATAGCGAATCCTCCCGCTACTGCTCGTAACCTTTTGATGCTAAAACCCTTATATCGTTGGATAACGATGCCTTAACTAATTTTTAGCACATTTTCTATATATAGAAATGTGCTTATGTGATCGGTTTGTCCAGCTGTCCGTCCGTCCGTCCGTCTGTAGACAATCCCACAATTCATTGCGTTGCATGTATTGAATTGCATGTATTGCAATCTCACAATTCATTCAATCATGTCTTGAATTGCTGGAAGAAACGAATTATTCTCGCATTTGGTAAAACGCGTGTTGAGAACATGGGTTCGGTTCTGCGCGTGCTTTAAACATTAATGAGATGGTGTGCGTGCAGGATGCACGTGTTTGACGATTATTAAAAGGGCAGTTCGGTCCCTAAATCAAGAGATTTTTTTTATTCCTAGGGAGCTTAGCATTTATTACGATAACTTGAAAACGAATTAACTTTTTCACAGTCTGTTTTCACCAATCCATTAAAATGGGACAGAGTACGCAGAAGTACGAACGTGAGATAGCAGGAATAAGTACGTGCTCTAATAGCACGTGCTTAAATAGTACCATTATGATACCCTCTTAAACATTTCCTATAACAAGATATGGCAAGTAATATATCAAACAAATTGTCACAACATATCAGGAAAGAATATAAAAGAGTAACTAGTGATAGCAAGTATCGGTCTAATGGCAAGTGTACGTGCAAGGATGTCTCATGAATGAATATAACGGTATATAGTGATGTCTGAATTGTTTAGTAGTACATGTTTTAATGGTACCAAGTGGTACCATTGGTACTTTCAATGCTAGGATATTGCATGTAATATATCAAACCACTCGTAATAACGTGCCATGAGTGAATATCACGAGAAAATAATGATCATAGTTATTGGTTTAGTAGCACGTGCCCTAATGGTGCCCTATGATACCATATGGTAACCTTGGAACTTTCAATGCTAAGATATGGCATGTAATATATCAAACGACTCGTAACAACGTGCCATGAGTGACTATCACGAGAAAATAATGATAATGGTTAACAGTTTAGTAGCACGTGCCCTAATGGTGCCCTATGAAACCATTGCAACTTTCAATGCTAAGTTATGGCATGTAATATATCAAACGACTCGTAACAACATGTAATGAGTGAATATCATGAGAAAATAATGATAATTGTTACTGGTTTAGTAGCACGTGCCCTAATGGTGCCCTATGAAACCATTGGAACTTTCAATGCTAAGATATGGCATGTAATATGTCAAACGACTCGTAACAAGGTGCCATGAGTGAATATCACGAGAAAATAATGATAATAGTTATTGGTTTACTAGCACGTGCCCTAATGGTGCCCTTTGAAACCATATGGTACCATTGGTAATTTCAATGCTAAGATATGGCATGTAATATATCAAACGACTCGTAACAAGGTGCCATGACTGAATATCACGAGAAAATAATGATAATGGTTATTGGTTTAGTAGCACGTGCCCTAATGGTGCCCTATGATACCATATGGTAACCTTGGAACTTTCAATGCTAAGATTTGGCATGTAATATATCAAACGACTCGTAACAACATGTAATGAGTGAATATCATGAGAAAATAATGATAATTGTTTTTGGTTTAGTAGATAGTGCCCTAATGGTGCCCTATGAAACCATATGGTACCATTGGAATTTTCAATGCTAAGATATGACATGTAATATATCAAACGACTCATAACAAGGTGCCATGAGTGAATATCACGAGAAAATAATGATAATGGTTATTGGTTTAGTAGCACGTGCCCTAATGGTGCCCTATGGCATGATATGGTACCATTGGAAGTTTCAATTCTAACACATGGCATGTAATATATCAAACGACTCGTAACAACATGTAATGAGTGAATATCACGAGAAAATAATGATAATGGTTATTGGTTTACTAGCACGTGCCCTAATGGTGCCCTATGGAACCATATGGTACAATTGGTAATTTCTATGCTAAGATATGGCATGTAATAGATCAAACGACTCGTAATAACGTGCCATGAGTGAATATCACGTGTAAATAATGATAATAGTTATTGGTTTAGTAGCACGTGCCCTAATGGTGCCCTATGGTACCATATGGTAAGCTTGGAACTTTCAATGCTAAGATATGGCATGTAATATATCAAACGACTCGTAACAACGTGCCATGAGTGACTATCAAGAGTAAATAATGATAGTGGCAATTGGTTTTGTAGCACGTGCCCTAATGGTACAATACAGAATTTATAGAACTTTTAATGCTAAGATATGGCGTGTAATATATCAACCAACTCCTTACGCGTTATTAGATCTTTTGTTATCCATAGCTTATTTGAATCAAGAGTATAGTACTCTTAGGCTTAATGGTATTTAAAACTCATTACTAATTAATTTATTAGTAGTTAATCGCTTGCTTCAATAAGACTTTAGTAATTTAATATGAAAATCTAATAGATGCTTACACATAACGCTTCAGCAATTGAGGCTCACTTCGTTTAACATTATGTGAGAATTCTTACAAATTAAAGAACTTTTATTTTTTTAAGTGTATGAGGAATAACTTCACTCTCCATTTATCTTTCATTCTTCAAGTTTATTCTTTTAAATTCTCTCTATACGTTAGCCTATTTAAATAGTAATTTACAATTTAGTTTTCATATTTATTTATTTACTCTCAAGTGTTTTAAAATGTTGGTTAATTCTATATATCCATGTGCGATGCTATAAATAGAAAATGTGCTCCCTTTATCCGCTTTGGCGGTAAAATCATTCTTGTTTTTGTGTGTCGACGGAAACTTATTTTATATGATTGGATACATTACTTTTCAATCAGCGCTCGTATATGTTAGGTTTGATTTATCATTGCAGCCAGTTTGTATTCTTCATAAATTCAAATAAAGGTTTGTCTACTTCAGAAATCTTGGCTTAATTTTTTATCCTTGGCAACGATATAAAAATTCAGTTTAATAACATATTATTTATTGTGTAGATCAATTTTAATTACTTGCTTTGGTTTCAATTTTACATTCTTAGAGAAATGTCTGATTTTGTATTTATTACTTTAATTTTAGACGTCAGCGTAATTGCACAGCTGTATTTAGTATTCTCTTATTCTTCCCAACAATGACATCTATTATTAACTTTACGTTTCAACATATCTCCATTGTTGCTTCTTACAGGTTCATTGCAGATATTCTTGGTTAGCCTTAATTATAAAGTGTATGTTGCAAATACATTATTAATGAGTAATCCATCTGTCTGGAAAATTCGTTTTCTTAGAAGGCTAGGCGAACAGCCTGTAAATGGATGGACTGATGGCGTTTCTCATGCTTTTTTTTTAATTATCTTAATCGCGGGTTTCCTTTTTGTAGTGCTTTGCGAGAAAGAAGATGTCGTCGTATACCAATTGTGAAGTAATGTAATAGACTCAATGATATACTGAATTTAACTGGAGGTACTTTGAATTTTCTTAGTGGTCTAACATAGTTAATTTAACTGAAGAGGTGAAATTTTTAACATAAATTATCTTTGGACGAGTACATTATCTACGCAGGTGGCTAAAATATAACATAAAATTATTTGCAACATTTATGGATTTGAAACTTTCATTACGCTCATCTTAAAATTTTCTTCTTTGTGTTTGGATTATATCATACTCACGAGTTTTGAAATATTAACATCGCATCAATAACCTACAAAAGGGATTGATGAATCATGGGTTAACGAGGATTTACAAGGTGATTCGAAAGTCCCCAAACTCCAAGTTTAAAACGTGTTTGCTGCAAAACCATAGAAGATAGCCATCGTGGTTCCTCTCATCAGACGCGCTCACGGATTCTTCATTTAAGAAGGTCCAGCCTTCAGCCTCCAGGTCAGCTTCTTCCACCGAAATCCTCTAAATGAAGGTCATCTCACTGAATATATACGCTGCTTGTGGTAGTTGTGTGTGATCACAGGAACACGTTGCGCAACGTGAGAGAACCACGTAAAGCCTGGGTCACACTGGCGTAAAACGCCACGTAAATACGCCGAAGTAACGACGCTGGTGATGTCACTTCCGGTAGATAGCTTTACGCCGAAGTTGAATTTTGTTCAACTTTTTACGTCGCGTTAGATTGTACGCCGAACATCCAGCCAATCAGAAGAGCGATTGGCCCGCCATCAAGATGGCTGACAAGAGAGCCAATGACGTATATTAACGATAGACTCCGAATCCTATTGTTGTAACTTGAAGCAAATTGGGAAGCTCCATGCCCATAACCGTCATGGCCGAAAGTGAGTGAAGATAATGCAAAAGACATGGCTAAACAGAAGAGTAACTGATTAATAATTCTTTCACACGCCGATCACGGAGTGAAAAGTTTATCTTTTCGTTTACTTTGTATTTGAAGTATTTTATTATATTTTATAAACAATTTTTCGATCATAGTTTCAATTTCAATTTCGTTTCGATTGTCTTTAAGTTACGTATTTTCATTTTAGTTACGTATTTTTTATTTATTTTTGTGGAAAATGATTCCTGATCCTTTTTCTTGTTTGTTTGTACAGTTGTACGCAGTTTAACTTTGAGGAATGGTTTTGAATTAATTATTTCTCGGGCCCAAAATCTTCAAAAACAAAGCAGCCAGACAGCTGATTACTCCACGGCTCACTCCTGCCCAGAAATATCATGGCTCAATTTGCTTCACTTCTTGCCGATGTTAACAATAGTATTCGGAGTTAATCTTTAATATACGTCATTGAAGAGAGCGATGTACAATAGCGAATGCTTTGTAGAAATGGCGAGGAAGTTTAGCTATCAATATGATAAAAAAGGTCCAAGCCATTAAAATACTGCCAGACTTTGTGAATAAAGCTCGATACTGTTGGCACTCATGTTGAATCTACTTCAAGTGATGTCATGCTTTAAACCAATAGCGAAACGACATCACAAATTGCGCCGTGTTATACGTTTTCAGTTTGAACAGCTGAACGTCGACGTTTTTTCTGCGACGTATTTATATCGGCTTTGCGCGGGGCAGAATCACATTCTTAGAAGTTTATTTTGCGGAAAAATCTTACCAACGTGCATTCAGTGCTTTAACCCTCTGTCGGGCGCAGCTGATCTAATAGGCACAGCTTTCTTATTATAGATCGCCTTCGCCCTCCTAGATGCCAGAAACACTTGAAACTTTGAATAGCTGTCTCTTATTCAGTAACCTTTTCATACATATCTGTTAGTTCATATCAAAAATTTTTGATTGAGGATAGTGATAAAAGTGTTCTGTCAGGCGCATTGCAACTAATTTTGCAAAGTTTCTGAGGCATGTATTTTTTCAAAATTGATTCACTAAATTGAATTATTTTATTCATTTAACCAAGTTCTACTGTATTTTACATCTTTTTTTAACCTTCCTATCAGGCACACTGTCCCTCTCAATTATACTGCTCTTGTAAATTTTGTGAATTTGTCATTTTTTATAACTCTTACGTTATAAATTAACAGAAAACTGTTAAAAAACGTTTTCCATTAATGGAAGGATGATTTAAAAAAATAAAAAAAAAAGGTTTTATGGTTACAAACAGATCTTTTAATGGAATGTGCCTAACAGGCTCATTGCGCCTGAAGATGTGACAAACAGTATTGCGCCTGACGGAAGGTTAAAAGGAAATTTCCTGATCCTCCTATACTGTACCAGGGGAAACAACCTGTGTATGATTTTGTATACCGGTTTCACGAGAACAGGTACTGTGTATGATAAGCCTAGAAGTGCCCGACGAGCCGATCGGCCTCGGTTGCTCAGAAGGTTGCGTGATCGCCTCTGATGCCCGAGTACGCGGGTTCTATCCCGGCCGAGAACGACGAGGATTTTTCAGAGGTAAATCCTGAGATCACGCACTTCCTTCGGAAGGGAAGTAAAGCCGTTGGTCCCGTGTAGTCGTTTGCCGGCTGCACGTTAAAGAACCCTTGAGAGGCAAAATTTGCGGCCCCTATAACGCCGTCCTGAAATGACCATAGCAGTTGAAAAGGACGTTAATACCAAACAAACCAACCAAACCAAACCCGACGAGCCGTGGTGAAGACCACGTTTCTGAAGATCATCGAAGCTTCCTTGCAGTGCTCTCCGCGGAAGTCACTTCGGCGGCTGTCTCAAGAGTTAGGGGCCTCGTATTCAGCCTGCTAGAGGGCTACTCAACGGCCATACAGAATTCAATCTAAAGCTACGGTCGTACAAAATTCGATTCGTTCTAGAGCTTCATTCTTTGGATTCGGAAAAACGCACTGCTTGCAGCTTATGTTTTAAGATTAAGCTTAAGAGATTAAGCAGCTTATGTTATAAGATTAAGAGTTTTACTGCATGAAGTTGGACTATGTTCTTGCGTGAGAACCATGATTGACAAGTTTCGTGTCACGTGGTGCTCTCAAGTTGTGCGACGCATTCCAAAAGTCACACACAACAGTCTCCACAACAGTCCCAAGCAGCAATACTCGGTTACCTTTTATGGTTTTGCAGTAAATAAGTTTTAAACTTGGAGTTCGGGGACTTTCGATTCACCCTGTAATTTTATTCTTTTGCTAAGGTCATTAACCACACACATACCAATGAACAAGAAATATCTGTTTAATATTTAATTAACTTCCTCTTTATCCCAAATTACAACACTATACGGGTGAGCATAGAGCCAATAAGGTGTTGAATCAATTATAAGACCAGGCGGTGACCAAACATTCCTTTAGTTCTTGTATATTTGTTGGATATGTCGTTCCGACATCTACCATGCATTGTCTATGGGGTTGAAATATGTATCGCGGGGCGGGGAGGGGGGGGGGGGGAGCCCTATGAAGAGGAAGTCATCATTGTGCTCGCTAAGCCATTGCTAAACAACCGTACGCGATAAACATTAGAATTGTAATTTATGAGGAAGCCGTGACATGCAGGTTAAACTTTGTAGTCATGTTCGATTAATACGTGTATCGCATCTGAACTTCCATTAATATTCGCGGATATGTTTTCCATAGTAGCTGAAGAAACTCACTACCATGACACCACCCCAGAACCTTGAGTTATGTTGATAAGGTATGGCTCCCGACAAACTCTGCACCTATCGTCGGGACAGAACAAACGGTATCATCATTCTCCAGACCACATGACCTTCTTCTATTACCAGTGTGTCCATTCAGGACGTCCATACATCACTGCAAATGAACTTGCCTCTTCTTTGCAGAAACCTAGGATCTTCGTATAGGCATGAGACTACTGATTTGGACACGCTTGCTCCATTACATGACCTAGCTCTCAACTGGCGCTCCAATTCGTCCCAAAAGTGTTCAGTGGGGTTGAAGATTTTGGGCTGGTCAGTCAAGTTTCCCCACACCCATTTCCTCAAACCAGGTTTCCATATCGCCTGCTGTAACACAGGGAGCATTGCCGTGCTGAAACATTTATGAGCTGTTGACAAAGTGACCTCACAATTTGCCAGAACTCTTTGGTACAATTTGGCATTCATGGTTTCGCGAACTAAAACAAGACCATACCAACAAAAGCAGAACCATACCGTTATGCCACCTCCTCCGAATTTTACTGTGGCTATGACATAGTCCTGTAAATGTCGATCGCTGGGCATTCGCTAAACCCACACACGTCCATCGGGCCGTCACAACTGGTAGCGGGATTCACCACTCCATAAGAGGATCTTCCATTATTATGGAGTCCTGTGGCGGCGATCCTTGCACCATTGTAACCGACGATCTCCCAGCGGACGGTACGATCACTTATATCACCAGACGACGCCGATCAAAAGTCCTGCGCCAATGTTTTTAACGAAGCCTTCCGGTGTGACATCACAACACGTTTCAAGCATCGGTATGTCAATTTCGTCGGCTTACTGGGTCTGAGTTGGCATGTTATATAACATACTCTTGCTTCCACTTCAAAATAACATCAATCACCGTCGAGCAGGGTATCTGAAATTTGTCGGAAATCAAAAGGATGGAATGCCCAAACATGTGAGCTCCAATGATCATCCCTCTTTCCTCAGCATAAGTTGACGTCGTCTGTTCATGTTGAGTACAGTAGCTGATATGAGTGTATTCTAAACCGTCAACGTCTTTTTTCGGCAGTTTTTCGTATTATTGATGAAAAATAGGAAAGAAAAACCCACAGCCTGGATTCGAACCAGGAACCTTCGGCTATGAACCAACTGCCGTAAACTGCATGAACGATATCTGGCGGATGAAAAATGGAAATAGTAGTCACACTAGCGTCTGCAACAAGAGCCGAGACATTTTTACCCCTCAATGGGTTCTAAGGACTTTAGAAAATAATACCGCAAAATGCAAGGAAACATTTTCAAAAGGTTTCATGATTGTGGCGGGATACGGATACAACGGCAGGTTTACTTCATTCGAGTTGAGACAAAGGCCAAAGTCAATGCCATGTACTATCAAACTAACATTCAGACCCCCATATTTACTAGCGACATCCCCGATTTGTATGGTACAGAGGTAAACAAGTTACGCCTGCACCAAGAGAAGGCGTCGAGTCACGCATGCAAGAAGATATTGGAATCCGCTCCATCCCATTCAGCGTCATACCCGTCAAGTCGCCAGATGTATCGCCTACGTATTTTTGTGATTTTGGCCTACTTAAACGAGCCCTTGGAAAGAGACGACCGCGAACAGTAGAGGGTCTTTGAAAAGCGTGTCAACAGGAGTGGTTACGAATTGATCTTGATGTTCTGCGTTCCAGCCTCCTGAGGTGGAAACTGCGATACAGAGCAATAGCAGCAATGCTTGGCTATCAGAATGAACACTCGATGGCGACGAAAGGGGTTTTCTAACTTTTCTAGCCTTCTGTAATTTGTTACCGTAGATCGCATTGTTAAGTCGACAACAATGGAAGCGATAAGAGTGAGGCGACCGCCTATTATCTAGACTGTTATGATACTCACTTTATTCTTCTCAACAATGCCATTTATTATTATTTCACGTATCAAAATATCTCATTGTAGCTCTTTGCAGTTGCATAGCAGAAGTTCTTGGTTAGTGTTAATTACAAAGTGTATGTTACAATTCCCTTATTAACCGAGTTTTCAATCTGTCTGTAAAAATCATTTTCTTAGTATGCTAGGCGAACAACTTGGCATCCAGGTAAATGGAGGAGATGATGATGTTACTCATCCTGTTGGGCGTACTTATAATTATCGTGGGCGGCGGTATTTTAGGGATGCACTTGAGAAAGCAAATCAAATAACATCGATGAAGTCATGTAATCGACGTAGTATACAGAATTTAACTAGAGGTAATTGAAATTTTCTTAGTGATCAAATATAGTTTATTTAATTGAAGGGGTGAGAATTTAACAAAAAGAATTTTTGGACGAGTACATTTCCTACATAGGCAGCTAAAATATAAAAGAATTTAAACACTGGTAACATACGATTATCTGCAACATTTTTGTGTTATTTTAAACTTTCAACAAGTTCTCCCAAAATTTTTCTTCTTTGTGGCTTTGGATTATGTCATATTCACTCCTTCAATTATAATTATTTATGGTAATGATTTTTCATCTGCATACCAAGGGACGTTCCAACATGTTCGAGAAGAGGTGGTCATAATAATGTGTCCCGACCCTGTATATCTCCATGAATATACAGTCAGTGACAAAAAATTAGCACCACCATCATTTTCACTGAAATCCTTTTAATGAAACAAAATTCCAAATGCTCTTTTGGAATACAGACACTTAATATCTTCAGAAACAATCTAGCTTCATAAAAATAAATTGAATGTCCACTTATAAAATTTAAAAAAAAAATTGTTTTACTCAGGTGATATTTCTGAGTGACAAAAAATTAGCATCAGCTACAAAAAAATCCTCTGAATGGTCTTAATATGTGGTGGATTTGCCTTTTTGTGAAATTACCTCAAAGATACGATTAGGCATCTTAGTAATTAATCCTTTAATCAATGAATGATCTAAATTTTCCCAAGCATCAATGATGGCACATCTCAAGTCAGAAGCATTTTTGTACTGACGATTGTTTTCATACACTTTTCGTGATAGCAACTCCCAAACATTCTCAATGGGATTCAAATCAGGTGACATAGCTGGCCATTGCAGAACAGTGATGTTTTTTTCCTCAAACCACCGTGTTACAACATGTGCTTTGTGGATGGGAGCATTATCTTGCTGAAATACCCAATCATTTCCAGCCATAATTGGTCCAAAATCAGGGAAAATGTCTTTCAGCATTGACAAATACCCTTGTGCATTGATTCGTCCACTGAGAAACTTCAAGTCACAATTCTTCTGGAAACCAATTGCTCCCCAGATCATTACAGATCCACCGCCAAGCTGTCTTCGTGAAAGAACTTGTTTTTCTTTTCGCAAATCGTGAAAATTGTATGAGAATCCATCTGGTCCGTCAAGGTTGAACTTCTTTTCATCTGTGAATATGACATTTTGCCATTCTGAAGTCCAACCCATGTGTTTTCTGGCAAACTGAAGTCTGTTTTCTTGATGACGGATAGTGAGTGGTGGCTTCCTCTTGATGTGCTGTCGCAGAAGTTGCGGGCAGTCATGGATCACACGCTGAACGTTTCGCAGATTTGTGTCGAGCTGCAGTTCATCACGAATTTGTTTTGCTGTTTGACTTGAGTTGGATGCAGCTCTGAGAATCTGACGAACTGAACTTCCATTAAGGACACGAGGTCTTCCAGAACCCTTGTAAACTGCATATTCCTGAGGATTTCTCAAATAGTTGGAAATAGCCTATGGGCTTCTCTTCAAACGACGCCCAATTTCACGAATAGAGATGTTTTCTTGCTTGAAGGCATCAATTTGACCTCTTTCATACTCTGGCAGCACTGAACCACGTCCCATCTTGTTGTATGTTTATTAATTAAGTTTTTCACTTGTAGTAATTGCTCTTACTACATGATAAAGTAAATATATCACCCCTACTTGAGTTAAATGAGCCTAGCTTTAGGGAGAAACCATTTTTTTGTAGCTGATGCTAATTTTTTGTCACTCAGAAATATCACCTGAGTAAAACATATTTTTTTAAAAAATTATAAGTGGACATTCAATTTTTTTTATGAAGCTAGATTGTTTCTAAAGATATTAAGTGTCTGTATTCCAAAAGAGCATTTGGAATTTTGTTTCATTAAAAGAATTTCAGTGAAAATGAAGGTGGTGCTAATTTTTTGTCACTGACTGTACGTGCTATTCTCATACAAATGAACACAGATAAGTAAAAGAAGCCTCGTGATCATATGCTAGAGTTACAAGGCATTTCAAGCATTAATTTTTACAGGGTGATCCCAAACATATCTTTTTTTCAATTTGTTGCTAGTCCCCTTTTTGCCTTTGGGATAAAACCTTCGCTGAAATACGAGGGTTATTCATAAAATTAGGTCCGTTTTACAATAAAAACAAAAGTACTATATATATATTTTCAAAATTTTTTTCTTTACCAGATTCTAAGTACCTTTAACTATTTTTCCACATAGTTTCCATGTTTATTTATGCACTTGTCATAGCGCTCAATGTACTTCCGCATGATCACTTCATAGAAGCTGCCGCCGGTGAAGAAAGTCACGCAGTTTTCACTTGTTCATCGTCGCTGAAATGCAGGCTGCCGATGATCTCCTTTAGCTCCCGGAACAGGTGGTAGCCACTGGACGCGAGGTTCGGACTGTAAAGCGGGTGGTGAAGTTGTTCTCAACTAATCAGATCCTTTGTTTGGGAACAACTTGGCCACCCGCCTTACCAGTGGCTACCACCTGTTCCAGGAACTAAAGGAGATCATTGCCAGCCTGCATTTCAGCGACGATGAACAAGTGAAAGCTACGTGATTTCTTCACCGGCAGCAGCTTCTATGAAGTCATCATGCGGAAGTACATTCAGCGCAATGATAAGTGCTTAAATAAAATTGGAAAGTATGTGGAAAAATAGTTAAAGGTACATAGAATCTAGTAAAGAAAAAATTTTGAAAATATATATAGTAGTTTTGTTTTTATTGCAAAAGGAACCTTACTTTACGAATAACCCTCGTATAAGAGGTGTAACATCTTCTTTACACACTGGAAGTTTTAGGATAATCCGTCAAGTATCAGATCGTTGCATATCAAATGTCGGATTTCGAGGTGAATTCCGCGCTTCAGCACGGTTTCCACGTTTAGTAGCAAGTACCCATAACAAAGTGGTACATTCCCAATGATAAACCTATTCCCAAAAACCAGCTACCTGAAATTTACATGTCTGCGATGTCGCTAGCGTTTGAACCCAAGCGAAGATAGTCATGACTTCATACGAATTACGTGTGATAATGCATTACGAGATCAGGTTGAATCACACTGCATCCAACGCCTCAAGAAACATCAATATGATATCCGGTGTAGGTACCATAAACGAACGTACTGTCCAACGTTGGTTCCGAAAATTCCGGGCAGGAGTGACGGAGCTGGCAAATGAGCCACCCGGCAGATCGCCCAACGTGTTGAATGACGTTGATCTGAAGCGATCTGTGGAAGAGGACCGATCAAAAACTGTTCGGAACCTTACAGGGGATCATGCTGTATCAGGACAAATGGGTTCCACATGAACTTACGGAAAAACCAAAAAGAGCGTCCGTTGTACGGTACTGCTTTTGCGCCATGAAGAAGCGGGAATTCTTGATCGCATTGTCACCTGCGACGAGAAGTGGCTCCTATACGACAATAAGAAACGGTCCGCAGTGGCTGGATGCTGATGAAACCCCCCTTTGCACCCCAGGAAGCTCATGGTTACAGTTTGGTGAAACATTGTGGTGTAGTGCATTACAGCTTCCTGCAGCAGGGGAAGACGATCACCGCTACGACCTACTGTCGTAAACTGCATCATATGCACACAAAACTGTGTCAGCAAGAACCTGCACATGTGCATCGCAAAGGCGTCCTTCTGCTGCATGACAACGCGCGTCCGCACATTGCACGAACGACCGTGTAGGCGCTACAGGCTCTGGGCTACGAGGTGCTTCCACATCCCCCGCACTCTCCTGACCTCTCCCCTACCGACTACCATCTTTACCACAGTCTGGACAATTTTCTCGGAGGAAAACATTCCCAACCCAAGCAGACGTCGAAAACGCATTCCGGAAATTTATTGAGTCCTGTGACCATGGATTCTATCGGAGAAGGCTCGAGAAGCTGCCAAATCGTTGGCAACAGCGTTTGGATTCTAATGGGGTTTATTTCGAATAGCACGTGGGAAGGAGTCCTTTCTAGAGGAGTCCTTTAAAGATGGCCTCTGCAATCCGATATTTGATATGCAACCACTTGATAGTTTTCTAGACATTCGACAAAACATCGAAAATCAAAGGTGTTCATATTATTTTGTCTAACCCCTGAAGATTTGTCAAAGAAAGCGGAGAGCTTGGCTTTGTTTCCAAGCTCGTATTTCGTTACCACGGATTGCCACACTTCACTTCATCTAATTTTCTATCCTACCGCCCATTACTCGTAACTGCAGTCCCAACACACTTATCCTGTCTCAATGGGGCTCTTCTAACATGTAGAGGGCACTAGTCAAGCTATCTTGAAAGGACCAGAACCTCAGTTTTCATGACAGATTGAAAGATCAAAATCATGACAGATTTCTTTGCATCAAATTAGTATTACATAGGCGTCGTTTTCTAGTAGTATGACTAACAATTTCACAGTAATGCTTCTTCATTTCTTGTTTGAATTTTGTTGCTGCCTTTCTAGGATCACAACCTATCTTCATGATCTGTTTTGTTAAAGGGTGACCCGATTTTGTAGTTTGTTTTACAAAAAAGCCTCATTATATCGTGGCAGCATTCCTCCGCACGTGCATATTTCGATGCGTGTATTCTTTATTTTAAGCATTAACAATAATTTTTTTGATTGGAGAAGAAATGTACTTTCGGATAGACATGTTGTCTCACATGTAAATGACCTCTTACACAAATTTTATGTAAATAATTAGCTCATCCAAAACGAAAAAAGTACTAATTCTTTTTGGCCAGTTATTTTTTTGAGAAGTTTTGTTTTTATACAGGTTGTCTCAGAACTATTTGCCCAAACTCTTAACTAGAGAGGTACAGAAGGCTGTTTCAGGTAAACTTGGCAGAATTTAGTCACGGGGTATGTCATGTAAACCGTTTCCTCCACCAACGATTGTGTTTCCCTTGAAATCTAGCAATCTCCCTGCATCGTAATTCCCATTGCAACAAACTTCGTTGCAGAACAGGAATCGTAATAGCGCTCCATACATCCTTATAAACTTTCCAAAATCCATCCAGGGTTCTAGGACGACGTTTTAGCAAACAGAACACACAAGTCCATCGGGGATGCATCAGGTGACTTCACTGGAATGTCCGAGAAGGGAATTGCTCCCATTCCGGTATCTGTCTCTATCCGCAGACAGTAGTTCTAGGTTGAACGTGCGGTGTGGCTTGACGCCTTATCTTGGCGGATGAACAAGTTCTTGCTGTGCTTCCCGTACAATACAGGATTTTCTTCCCGATATAATGACTCCAATGTGTTCTCCTGATAATAGTTCGCATTAATTTTGACATCTTTCTCCACCCGGCGAAGTGTAAGTCGTCCCCTTTAGCAGTAAACAACCATAAAACCTTTTGGGAAACTTTCACGACACATGCGAACCCAATCTGCTCGGCCTTTCGCGTCTACTGAACGATAAGATATTGCATGCACTTTTTCAAAGAGTTAAAATAAATCCAGGCCTCTTCAAGTGTGACAATGAACTCCCATTTTTTGGCCACTGAGATAAAGCTTTCTGGCGTTTGTTTTTCGTTCCTCAATGTGTCGAGAGCATGATCTTTATGAAACTCCGCAGTTTTAAGTCTATGTGAATAGTTCTGTTAACACTTGCCAATGACATTCTTGCCTTCTGTGCCATGAGCCTCTGTGTTGGAGGGTTCTCCCATTCCGCCATTCGCTTTATCTGTCGTACTTTTGCGAGTGGTCTGTTGAGACGGGTCTTCTTCCGTGTCACTTTTTCACACGTGTGCTTGGTCGGACTGCCAGATTTTCTTAGATTTGTGAATATGTCGCAGTTCGGGGCGCTTATGGATGTCGCAGTTTCTGCAGCTTTGCACCTCTTGACAATTACTGAATCACTATATCCGTTGTCGGATAGAGCCTTTCCAAAAATGGCTATGTTTTTAGTCATTGTGTTTGCCAATGCACGTGTCATCAAATGAAAAGTAAGATATCGGCTAGTAGATATGCAAAGTTTGTTCCATTCTCAAACCAGGGGGGTTGGAAGTCTGCCATGTTTGTTTGAAACAGCCCTCGTTATATGGCACTTTGGATTTATTAGCAAAAAGTATCCGTATTAAGTTTAGGCAAAGAGTTCTGAAACACCATGTATCAAACCTTAAAAAAATTTCTTACTAAAGAATAATTAAAATTTTTTAATATCTCTTTTTTAAAATTTTAATAGATATTTCAAAAGTTTTCAAGATATTTGAATTTTCAAGATACATTTTACATTAATTAATGTATACAGGGTGTATCTGAACAGTCTGTACAAACTTGGCGGGGAGGTACATGTGGCAAAGAAGTTCCGAATTTTAACGATGACTGAGATATGAACAGAAATAAAAATGCCTCCACCAAGATCAACAAGTTAATAACTCAAGTTCTGTAACATCTAGAATGATGAATTTTGGTAAAACAACAGGGTACATAAAACTATGTGGACCGTTAAAATTTGATCGAATTCCAATGAATAGTTTTCGAGTTATGCATTCAAAATCGTAACACGTGCTGGTTAGTACTCGCATGTGAGCATGGGTTACGATGTTGAACGCGTAACTCTGAAACTACTGGTTGGAATTCGATCAATTTTTAACGGTACACAAAGTTTTATGTACCCTGTTGTTTAACCAAAACTTATCATTCTAGATATTACAGAACTTGAGTTATTAACTTGTTGATCTTGGTGGAGGCATTTTTATTTCTGTTCATATCTCAGTTTAGCGTTCAAATTCGGATCAAAGTTCATACGAACTTTTTTGCTTAGAATCACCCATACTACTTCCCCTCCAAGTTTGTACAGACCTTTCAGATACACCCTGTATATTGTTAGGAGAAAAAATCCCAGAGATTTTAGTCAAAAAAATTCCATCGCATAATGTGACACACAACCAAGGGGTCTGTCATACAGAAAAATCTCGTACACCGTCCCACAAATCTTACAAATCTGTGAGAAATCTCAAAAATTATTGCTGATTTGAAGTCTCAATTCTCAGAACCGGTTCAACTTCCGGTTCCAATCGAGTAGTCGTGGAGCCGGTTGTTAAACATTTGCCAGCACACTACTGGATATGTCATTGTAGTCATTTTGCAATTTCTATAAACTAGTTCATTTCCCTTTAGAAAAGTAGATTCCTTGTTTATATGAATTTACTCACCACTCACCCGCTAAGAAATTATCATTCCAAGAAGTTTGTGTATTGAAAAAATAAGTTCCTTGCTCCATGGCTCCGAGCGCAAACAATCATCCCACGTTCAAAGGTTGTTGAATCGCGTCATTTACCCGTAGCTTCATGAACAAATCACTTTTACTGTCATGGTAAATAACCTGCTTCCCTATTTATAATGTTCTGGCCCTCTAGCAACTTCAGCGCAACATCATAGCTAATTTGCCTACAAACGTCAGGTGGTCGTCATAATCTGGCTATTCATGTATAACAATCGATTCGTCAAGAATGAATGTGCGTGGCGATCGCTTTGTTCCAAGTTATTATTACTTTAATTTTAGACATCACTGTAATTTTATAGCTATATTTAATAACTTCTTCATTCTTCTAGACAATGACAACCATTATTACTTCACGTTTCAAAATATCTCCATTGTTGTATCTTATAGTTTCATTGTAGATGTTCTTAGTTAGTGTTAATTATACAGTGCGTGTTGGAATTGCCTATTAATGAGTTATCAATTTGTCTGTAAAAATTATTTTCTTAGAATGCTAGGCGAACAGCGTGACCTCCATTTACATGTTGGATTGGGTGATGCTGTTGCTCCTTCTCTTTGCCTTCACTATCTTTATCGTGGGCTTCATTGCTTTATGGCTTCACATGAAAGAGCAAGTCGTATACAATCCTTTAGATTGATGTAATATATAAGATGCAATTATATGTAGAATTAATTGGAGGTACTTTAAATTTTATTAGTAATCTAACATCGTTTATTTAATTGAAGAGGCGAGAATTTTCAGAAAAATCATTTTTGTACCAGTTTATTACCTACACAGGTAGCTCAAATTCTGTAAGATTTACTCAAGACGTTGGTAACTCTTTGTGGCTTTGGATTATATCATTCTCGCCCCTTCAGTTATTAATTGCTCGTTTTAAGAATCTGTTGAAGTAGCGTGACTAGTTCATTTAGGATTGCAATGTCTTTTAACCTTTTGCTTGTTCATGTATCACATATTCTGCACAGGAGATCAGTTTCTTGCGTTTATAGGTTGATTTATATGCCAAATCTATCCGCCAGATGGCATCCGCTACGGTTTATGAATTTTGTTCTAGTTTATTTACAAAAGTTTAGTGAAGGTGAACGTTAAAGACTTGAAAGAATAGCTTCAGTTAATAGGAGCGAAAACTGACGGACATAAACAAGTATTGACTAACAGTGAGCAAATTTTATAATGAATTACGATTTACGAAAGTGACGATGCTAAATACTGGGCTAGGCTACGACATCTCATTTAATCTCACTGAATTTTTCGATCTGTAGGAAATCCATGAAACTTGAGTATTTTTGTTTTTAACATTGTTGTTCGAATATTGTGGAACTGAACAATTTACATGCATGTTCTTATACAGTATTCTTAACATTGCCGAGATTTTCTCCTCATTTCGACCATAGCGTCATAGCCTCAGATTCATAAAGCGTAAGCACTGCCATCTATACTTAAATCAACCTATAGTTACAGGATGTTTAAAAATCGTTGGACAAACTCTGTATAAAGATTCTATACATAAATATTATATATGAATGTAAAAATGTGTCAAACTTGATTTATGTCGCTTTAAAATATGAACTTTGGTAGTGTAACTACGCAATGACGACATCCTTTTGAAGCGTTGTAATTGGCCGGACCTAGGGCAAAGTAAATAAAAGGATGGCAGTGACATCGACCGGAAGTCCGCCATTTTTGATCCCACTGTGAATCAGGAAAAGCGCACAATTTATATCCATTTCGACTGTAATTACTGCAATTTGATGCACAAAAACCAGGCAAATATGTGTTTAGTTGAAAATATGAGAAATAACAAAGAAAATCATTATGTGTATTAGTTGTAACGCATTCCCACTGTTTCATCCCATTGTGAATCAGGAATATGTTACAACTCAATACATATAATAATTTTATTTGTTTTTTTTCATATTTTCAACTAAACACATATTTGACTGGTTGTTGTGCACCAAATTGCAGTTATCACAGTTGAAATGGATATAAATTGTAGACTTTTCCTGATTCAAAATGGGATCAAAAATGCCGGACTTCCGGTCGATGTCACTGCCCATCCTTTTATCTACTTTGCCCTAGCCGGACCCCGCGGCTGATGACCTTACATCGAGGTCACGAGTTATTTGTAGCAATGGCGGGTTTAACAAATGTTGATATGGCTGATTTGCACATGGTGTATGGAGCTGCTAATGGAAACGCAAGAGAAACAGCAAGACTTTACAGAAAGCGATTTCCTCATTGACTTGTCCTAAACCGGCAACATTACAAGTTTACATCACCATGTGAAAGACACAGGGACTTTTATTGTTAGAAGACATGATGCTGAAAAGGGAAGAAGTATGCGCACTTCCGATATAGAAGACGATATCCTATTCAAAATCTGCATTTACTCAAAATTGCTTCGAATTTGGACACTTGTTTATTAGACATTCTAGATTTATGTATAGAATATACACTGAGCTGCCATTTTATTAGGTATACATGTCTAGTATATATTGAATCTCCATTAGCCCTCAAAACTGCCTATATTCGTTTGAGCATGGATTCAAAGAGATGCCGAAAACCTTCAACAAGAATGTTGGTCCATGGAGATTCGATGGAGCTGTAGGCTAGGGCGTTTTCCAGCTCATCCCAAAGACGTTCAACGGGATTGAAATCTAGGAATTGAGCCAGCCACTGCATCAAGGAGAACTCTCTCATATTCCTGAAATCAATCCATAGTGATTCAGTTCCTCTGTACTGGTCATTATCCTGCTGGAAGAAGCCATTTGCGTGCGGGTAAACTGTGAGCATGCAGGGGTGAATTTGATCTGCATGAATGTTTATGTATGGTTTGGTGATCAAAATAGCGTCTACAGATATTAGAGGAACCAATTCATGTTAAGAAATCATTCCCCACACCATTACTTCGTCTTCACCACTTTGCAAAATCTGAACCAGACATGAAGGATCCGTGGTTTTATGTTGTTTTCGTCATATTCTAATACATTTCGCCACTGGGGACATGAAAGCTGAACGCTATTTAGATATCCTTAGGGCTTGCTTAGAGCAGTTACCTAGTCCGCAGGCTGGAACTATCTTCTCAAAGGCGTAATATTCATTAAGGCCGGCTTGTTGTTCCGAGAGCGCTGAGGCGCAGGTCTTATCGCTCTCGCAACCAGCAAGTCGCGTTTTCGAATCCCGCTTGGGTCATGGATGTTTGTGTTTGTCCTTTATTATAGAAACCCCGTGTTGGGCTCTGGCGTGTTGGGGACAACCTGCGGGTTGTTTAAATTAAATTAAAGAATAACTCGTGAATGTTCCGTGAGGGTTTTATTCTATGCCATACCTCAGCTGTTCAAATTATTGATGAAAAAGAGAAAAGAAATTTTTTTTCCTACAGCTGTGGAATTTTCTTTTCTATTTTTCATCAATAATTTGAACAGCTCAGGTATGGCGTAAGATAAAACTCTCACAGAACATTCATGAGTTATTCTTTAATGAACATTACGCCCTTAGGAAAGATAGCCCCAGCTAACCAAGCCATCGCTTGTAAATAACTGAGTACACATAAATAGCGTTTAGCTTTCATATACCGAGTGGAAATTGGTTGGCGCATTGGTAGCATGATCTAATGTTTCCTGGTTCGAATCCGAGATGTGGAATTTTCTTTCCTATTTTTCAGCAATAATTTGAATAGCTGAGGATGGCATAGGATAAAACTCTCACAGGACATTCATGAGTTACTTTTTTCCAATCACAGGATGCGCGCTTTCTTATTCTTCTCTAACAGCATCAGTTACTGTTACAGCATTGATACTCGAGATGGTCTTCGGCTTTGGTGCGAAGGTGCCAGTAGATTTCCGTTCAGATAGTGTTTTCTGGCTGTCTGAGTTGTAATGACCAGTAGTAACTTGTGCGATTGCTGGCTTTCTGTTTTCCCGCAGAAGTCTTAACGTTCTCCTCTGGGCTGTTTCCTCAATAAGGGTTTTCCGTCCACAGGAGTCACGATGGCTACATGTTTTTTCTGAGTCATGTATAAAGTAAGGCATTTCCCCTTTGAATGATATGATACACGTTATAATCTTTATTTGTGCATCATGTACTATTGCAAAAAGCATAGGAGAACACTTCAAGAAACACGTTGAATAAGCACAGGATTAGTACGATTCGAAACTGCGTATTATAACATTTTCTGTGCCAGATTCTAAAGTTATTTCGATTTAAAATTAATATTTTAGCTCTCGATAAATACAGGGTGTTTTTGAATTGAGTACAGATTTTTTGGGAGATGATAGAAGAGGTCCTTAGAAGTATTTTTTGTCATATGAACATGGGGTCCCCGCAGCTCCGTTTACTTACAATACTGCATTGAACAATCAAATGACACCGGGACGCAATGTGCGTTGGTAGGCCTAGATTAATTTATTTTTAACAATCTACTGTATGACTTTTACAGTAATTGTTCGAAATGACCGCCATTTGCTTCATAGCACAATTCGCAACGCCTTATGATAGATTGATGTACGCGTGGAAACAGTTGATTTGCACGGTCACTGATGTCACATGCTGCCGCGACAACACGAGCCGCCAATTCTTCTTCGGTATCTACGGGTTTGGAGAATACCATTGATTTTTTGCTTCTCATAAAAAAAAATCCATCGGTGTGAGATCTGGCGATCTCGGTGGCCAAGCAACTGGTCCACCACGACCAATCCAACGACCAGGATATGTCTCATTTAGGTAATCTCTAACTGCTCTTGTGTAATGCGAAGGTGCGCCGTCCTGTTGAAACCACATCAAATGTCTGGTCATTAGTGGAACATCTTCAAGAAGACCAGGGAATCTCCTTGACGAAGTTTGTCCTAAGACTTTTCAACAAACAAGCACGTGCACCTTGAAATTACTTTAAAAGTTATTACAGTAGATTGCTTGTGTTAATTGTTAAAAATAAAATAATCTAGGCCTACCAACGCACACTGCGTCCCGGTGTCATTTGATTGTTCAATGCAGTATTGTAAGTAAACGGAGCTGCGGGGATACCATGTTCATATGACAAAAAATACTTCTAAGGACCTCTTCTATCATTTCCCAAAAAATCTGTACTCAATTCAAAAACACCCTGTATACTGAAATATAAACGGAAGCCGAAGCATAAGGTAATCCTCCTTACCAAAATACCCTCAGCATAGTCATCCCTATTATTGTACTTAGAAATTTTGAACTTTCTAAAGGACTTAAGCCTGTTTCACAATTACAGCTTGCGGGCGGAAAACAGGCGGATGCAGAGCCCGCATCTCAAGACAAAGATTTTCCGCACGGACTGCCGTTTCACAATTAGCGGAATTCGCCCGCATTGCTCTCCGCAACTGTTTTGCGGTCGGAAATTTCTATTCAAGCTGGTTCTGAATTTAGCGGATTCCGCAACTGCTTTGCAGGCGGATTTTCAATATAAGTTGATCCACAAGTTCTTCAATCAATCAGAAAACGTCAAGTTTCGGCGCATCTTTATTGTCATATTAGGCGAACACACTGTCGATGTGAAATTGGCATTTGGGAATGAAATTAAAAAAATATTGCTGTCAAGAACAGCCTTCGCTTATGAATGCGACAAAGGTCGCTGCGAGACGCCCTTTTGTGTGACGTCGATCTCGTTTGGGAATGAACCAATGAGAAAACAGTTAATGCGGCCGCGGATTTAATTGTGAAATGGAAACGGAAAGTTGTTAAATCGCCCGAAGCCAATCTTCCTATCTGGCAAGGAGCTCGAGTGGGTAAAGAACTATAAAGACCTCGGAGTTGTGATAGATGCCAAGCTAAATTGGGGCGACCATCTCCCTTATGCTATCAACAAAGCCAAGAAGGCGAAGTTTAGTCTGGTTGCCCTTCTGGGACGAAACAGTTTGCTTGGAGTGGACAGCAAACTTTTGCTATATAAAATGGTAATCCGAACCATTCTTCTGTACGGTATGCCTGCCTTGGCTACAACCTGCAAATCCCGATGGAAGGACCTACAAACATTCCAAAATGTCACCCTGAGGACCATTGCCCAACTCGACAGGAGAATAGCAGCTAATACTTCCATTGCTGAAGATTTCGGTATACCTACCATTGGAAACCACGTCAAAGAGTCGCTGAAGAAGCTTCTTCCGAAGATGAAGGACCATCCCAATCCTCTGGTTGCAGATATTCTTGAGCATCCGTTCACCTTTAGAAGCCTCCTTAGACATCGCAGGCCTCATCACATACTGGACGTCAACTTCGATGACATCCAAAAGGCCATCTTCCCACCCTACTGGATCACCTAGCTCTTCCACGTCCTATCGTCAATCAACAATCAACTTTATCGTCCTGTTAGGAAAGGACTCTTCCGTATCCTGTGGATGACTTAACCAGGTTCATCTGGCTTCTTTCCTAATTCAGCGTATTTCTTTTGGTTATAATACTGGATGAGTATGGCAGTGGAAGCATAGCTTCCGGACCGCTCGTTTTGTTTTTCTTCCCTGCGCTGTTCGATTGTCGATTGTCGAGCGGAGACATTATTATATGCTTCTTTGGCTAATCCGCTGGGGCTAATGCAGGCGATTTAATTTTGAAACAGGCTTGAGACACATTTATCTTCTAAAAAACTACCTTCTTTGGAACTGCTTATATCCTCAGCCGCTATCTCAATAGTTCTTTGGTTAAAACTTTTTGACCTTTTACCAGTTTTATGGTTTTGTGGAAATATAAAATTGTCTAATAGTTGAAATAGATAAATCTATAATTTAATTCGAAAATTTTATTAAATATTTAATAAATGTAACAAATATACGCTTTAAAATGAACGCCGCGTAAAAAATCATTTGACAAATCTGAACTATGAAAAAATCATTTGACACAACATATTGGCGACACTGTAGTTGAATATTTAAAGGATAATAAGAATGGATAACGATCGAAAAATACAATGAGGATGAATTATTCTATGAGTGATTACCTCATTTATAGCTAGGATTCGCGTACGCATGACATCATAGTGGGAAAGCCGTAGCCTACTAAAAAGACAGCCACTAAAAAGTCACACGACCAAAGTAGATCGAGCAACAATCCAACCTTCATTGCTTCCATCTTGGATTTCAACAATCAGTGACTTTTCGTTTGTTGAAAACAATGAAGATTGGATTGTTGCTCGATTTTTTGGCGCCGATTAGTAAGGTCATTTTGCGCCTTCTACACAAGTTATAAATGTACGCAGCCCGGGACAAACACAAACATCCATGCCCATAAAGCCTATGCCCTAAGCCTCTCGGCCACCTGCCGGAAACTGCAATACGGAACGGATGTTATGATCGAACAGGTACCGCCATGTTATGGTCAATAAACAAATTAGCACTGCAGTGGCTAGAATAAATGTACTTCTAGCCACTGTAGTTAGCACCTATTCTATCCTTCCAGCAAATTAAAAGCTCCGTTTACCGTCTATAAATTCCATTAAAAACTTTTCTATTAATAAGCTTGGAATTCGCAGTTTTTTAAAAGAATTTTATTTTATTTATTTATGATTTATATTCTGATTAATTTTGAATCTTAAGAAATAATATGAAGCTTAGTAAGATTATTTTCATCTAATTTTTAATTATAATAAAAAATATAAGTACTTAGCAATATACTTCTTGCCTGTTTAACAAAAACGTATCTTTTTAGCGGATTAATTTGGTGTTATATTTTAAATTATTTAAATTTAATTAATTTTACAATCTGATTTTGAGCATTTTTCTTCCTAGTGCCGCTGGTCTAGATATTCAGAAGATTTCTCAGGGCTATTAATATTTTAATATCAAAACTTTATAATTTCTTTTAACTTATTTCTGATTTTCTTTTATATTTCTCTTTAAAGAGCTTCGTGTCGTCACCACCCATTTGCAGTCGGAGGATCAACACTGACCAAGTTTAAACATTCCAAAGGCCTTCGAGTGCAAGCTATTATAATGTTGATCTAATCTACCCAGAAATGTGCAATACCTCACTTTGTTTGTTCTGTCTTGTGGATCGAGGTAATTACTCGGTCGAACAGAATTTTTCAGGGACACTGATTAAAATTGGACAATATGTAATGTGAATTAAAATTTTATAAATTTGATGAAAACTATCAGTATCTTCCTCAATGCCTCAGCATAAGCTGAACAACAAACAAAAATGTTCATTTTTTGCATTACGTGACATTAAAGATAAATATGATTAAAGAGAAATAAAATAAGTTTCCCTTTTTTTAAAAAAAAAATTAATATTATTAAATGCAGTCATGTATACAAAATTAGAAACAGTACCAAAATGGCTTTTTTGTTGGTTTACTCCCTATTTACAAAACATCAAGATTTATTAAAAAAGGGTAACGAAATAATTTTTAAGCAAGAAAATAAGAATGAATAATGGAGTTATTAATTTTCTGACCATTTTCTGAAAACACAAGTGTAAAATAAATTAGAAACATTGATGGCATAGAAGTTTTAGAAAAGTTTTAGTAGGGTAGATGTACCAGTAATTGAGAGTTTAAGACAATACTGTGAAACAAAATTGTGTACGTAATACAAATTGTATTTTGAAACTTTTCTAGTTATACCATTAAATTGTAAATAGAATGCAGAATGCGCCAATCTCTATACAATTGTTATATCTTTAAAAGCTATTAAGTTATTAAATTTTTTCCTAACTAATGCATGAATCGCCAGTTGTTGACAGTTAATGCACCAGAAGTTGACAGGCAGTTTCGCCAGTAATTGACAATACTTTAATTACACATTTTTATTATATATTTATACAAAAAAAATTGATAACTTTCAAAAGTAGCTGAAGAAATCAAGCATTTTTAAGAATGTGTAAAGTATTTAACATAACTAAAATTGTGCTTTTTAAAACTTAAGTTGTTCATATTGATCATTTATCTTTTTTCCCCCTTTGAAATAATAAATAAAATCAGTCTATTCCCATGTAGAGTGCAAAGACCATAAAAAATGAAGGTGTTTTCCAGTAGTGCAGTATCATCAGATCTTGGCCAACAATTTGTTCATAGAAAAACTTGATTTTTAACAACTGTTCTCCAACTTTGCAAAATTCACCCAATTCATCATAGTAAACAGAATAGTAGTTTTTTCCTTGGAAGATAACTTGTCCTGGGTTATCTGTTGATCGTCTCTGTGACAAGATTCAGGACCAACAAAAAGAATCGGCGAATAGGGCGTAGAAGATTTATGTCAAAGTGGGTGATCTAGAAATTGACAGTCAAGTTCCTATAATTGACACAGTTAGGTTAAATACTGGAAATTCAGAAGTTACACTTAAAACCATGTTTCCTTATTATTACCCCACATTCTAAACCACATTAGTATATTTTGTGGTCTTTTTTTTTTTTTAAACACAGAAATTATCAATAACTGACAGGTTATGTCAATTACTAGTGACACTACATATCTGGGTTCTAGTAATTGACGGTGGATTAAAACGGTTATAAAATTAGTCATCAGAAATTCTGTTACTACTAGAAGTATTGTCCACTGATCACACAAAAAAGGTTCACGTAAAATTTATAACAAATATTGCATAACATTCATGAATAAATTCAAGTACTCAAACCCTCGCGTAGTGGTTCATTACAAGGTTTTTCGACTCGATAAGGCATTGAACAATCGACACGTGTTTGCGGCCATAATAGGGACCAAAGTTCCTTGTTTTTTGTTTTTCTGGGAAGCCTAATACGTTGTTTAATAAGAGGTGGCAACCTCAGTTCCTTTTCTTGCTTTGTTACTTTATTAAAAGCCTTTAAATCGTGGATTGTCAATTACTGGTACATTTATCCTAGTATATTTTTTCCTTTTCTTTAATTGTTTCTGTTATTTTGCGCAGTCTTTCATTGGGAATATCTTTCCAGTCTGCATATACTTTGGCAACTGAATCGTATTGCTTGCCATTGGCATAAAATGCCCTCTCAAGATCACCCCATAGAAAATCTGTGGGTTTAAATCGGGACTCCATGCTAACCAATCTAAGGTTGTGATATTTTGGTTCAAGAACTGTTTTTGTCGTCCTTGCTGGATGGCATGATTTTGTCATCTGTGAGATTACGTTGCATGACAGAAGATAAATTTGTACAAGCTCTTGAAACTTACAAGGGAAATTTATGAACTTTACATCAGATTCACACCAAATTGAAGTATTTTACTCATCTAAAGCCATTGTTGATGCTTGCAAAATAAGAAATCGCGAGATTTTGTTTCTTTCAAAGTAAACCGCGAAAATAAAATAAAAAAAGAGCTATGAAGACTCCATTGTTAAAGTCATAGTTAAAGCGGTGTGCGTGTATTAATTTGGTTGAGAGAACATTTCTTCCTTACTCAATTATACGCATGAATCCACTTCACCTGAAAGCAATGGAACTACGAAGGAGTAGCAGACGACAATTGAATGGATTCTCAAATTTCTAAACTTAATTTTTTAAAAATAGATTATTGAAATTAGCTAATTTCCATCCAGTAAAAAAAAAATCTGTATAATAACAATTTCCTTAATTTATATTTCATCTAATTAATTCGGTAATCTTCGCAAATTTTCCGGGGCTGGCGTCATATATTCGCGAGTGATAACGGCAAGGCTGTCGAGTGATAACGTTGAGTTGGTGAGGGGGGGTATATATTGCAGTACTTTATAATTTTAAATAAAAATATTTATGGACGCTTACCTCATCTTATAAATTATTTCGAGACGAACGGTTTTTCAACTGTTCACTTCGATTTGAAGCGCTACCGTCTCCGCGCAACGCCATCGCTTCCAATGTAAGCTTGCGCGAAAACAGAGTGCGCCATACACCTTCGAGTAGTTTCCTTGTTAGTAGCATTGGTGCGATCACTGACAGCTGCTAAATTGGTTTTGCCACCATAAGCGAAATCAGCCAGATCAAAACAACCTCCTCCACCAACCCGCTTGGAAAAAAAACAAACAAAACTGGTCTTTAGTCATGCTTATAAAGTTAACGACCATAGGGGCCATCCAGGTTGAACACATGATAAAACCATGAATGCCTCATGTTTCTGTTATTGTCTGACGTGTTTTTGCTTATGGTGGCAAAACCAATTTATCTTTTGTCATCGTCGCATGAATACCATTATCAAGAGCTACTACAAGTTCATCTTCTTCCATTCATGCAAATAATCTCACAGATGCTCTTGATCACGGTCTACAGATATTCATGGTCATCGAGCTCCATTGTTAAAATGAAGCTAAAGTTTCTAGCTCCTGGTAGGGCGGGAACTCTATTGAAAAGTGGCGCTGCATGTACAATCGACCCAAAAACACCTGCAGCGCCGCCCTATCGACAGACAGAAACTTTACTTTCATTTTCAGTTTCAATGAAAAACCTCTATCGCAGGTCACGGTCGGCCCTGGTGCGATCTATGCGGCACCTGGCGCGATCTGTTTTCCTTAGCTTCTCGAAACAATGGAAAATGGCCGAAGCTCGATGACCATGAATATCTATAGACCATGCTCTTGACACAACAAAGATATCGTTGTTGAACCAAAATATCACAACATAGATTGGCCAGCATGCAATTCCGATTTAAACCTCATAGAAAATCTTTGGGATGATCTATTAAGGCAATTCATGCTAATGGTAAGTAATATAATTCAATTGCAGAAATACGTGCAACCTGGGAGTATATTCCCAATATAAGACTGCACAAACTAGCAGAAACAATCAAAGAAAGGAAAAAAATAGATACTACTAAAACCTTTCTAAAACTTCTATGCCGTCAATGTTTCTCATTTTTTACACGTCTGTTTTCAGAAAATGTTATCAGAAAATGCTTATCTTCATTATTGATTCGATTTTTTTTTGCTTGAACATAATTTCCTTCGCTTATTGTTAGTAAATCTAGAGGTTTTATAAATAATATTGAGTAAACATGAACAAAAAAGCCGCTTTGGTAGGTTTTTAATACTTTTTACATGGCTGTATGCAACTGTTTGCAACACGCAAATACAGAAGTTACGTGTAGTAAATTGCTAAATTCAAAGTAATATTGAACAGAATTTTCTTTGTTCTTCTTTTCTTGTTTATATTTTGTGGGCTTCTGTCTGAACTGTAAACAAAGCTACCGTTTTCGTGTTTTCGTTGATGGGATGGGGAGGGGAGATGAAAAGGGGGTAGTTATATTTTAACCAATCCTGAACGATGTGTGCCTCTCTCGTCCTTCTCATAATGAAATGAATCTCAATAATTACGCATCCATTGAAATGAGGAGGAAGTTTGCGAAAAACGATAAGAGTGGCAGGAAATGAGAATCGGTGGCCATCATCCATGAAAAAAAAAGAAAAAGAAGAAGAGAGCAAGCAGCAAGTACGAGGGGAACGGAGGGAAAAATGGAAGACGAGGAGGGAGACAGAAGAAAATGGGACTCGTAGAGTTTTTGGCAATAAAAGCAAGATCTTTGGCAATAACGAATTATTGGTGGGATTGAAAGAATGGGGCCATAAAGAGAGAGGGGAAGAAGCAATTGAGAAAGGAGCGTTTTGAGCAGAAGGCAATCACAACCATAGGGAGGGGGGGATACTCGAATGTCTGTCTCTCTCTCTCTCCTCTTTGTTTACTTATCGCGAACTACACACCGATGCTTTTTCCTCAGGGCAATAAACGTTTTCTAAATATTTAGCTATCTTCTTTTATTTTTAATATTTTTTATAGGTGTAAAAGGTTACCTTATCTCAAATCGAAATTCATAAACCTCTTTTAATTTATTCATGAAAGCCGCTCGGTCTCCCGCACCTTGTTCGACGTTATCATTACACCAGAGAGCTACACAAGACCATTAAGCATTTTGATAGTACAGTTTCACATTCCTATAAAAATAATCTACTGAAAAGAATAAGGGCTTGTTTCATAAACTTCATAAATATTATCTAACAGCATAAGGAGATTAAAAAAAACTTTCTTATAAAATCTTATAAAATTATTTCATTATAATTGTTTTTTTCAACATATGAATGGTATGATTAAATGTTTTCTAAGATAATCATATTTTATTATTTAACAGTTTACTTGATCAATGTATTGCCATTCCACAACTAAGTATCTAACCAAAATCGATATCAGAAACTGATATTTGGGGGGGGGGGGAACCAAAATTGAAAAATGATGAGAAATTCAAACGGTTCTCATTAAAAAACGGGTAGCTAAGAAATTACCCTGTGCCTAACATGAGCGAATCGAAAGAAGAGGAGCGGGGGCGGGTTGAGGCTACAAATGCTCGAAACAAAGAAGCGGATGGCGTGTCTAACGTGAGCGAAGTCATTGCGCCAGTCTATAGAAATTTACAGATTGATGGAAACGTCGTAAAAGTCATTTTTTGCTAATGGATAAACTCGTAAGTAATTCTACTTAGAATTCTACAATAAAAAATCACCAGATAACTTATTGCGAAATGTCAGTTATTAGCAGTACAATGGTCAGTGCAGTGATTCAGGTAACGCTGGAATACACTATTTTAACAGGGAACAGATATTCCTCATCTATGTACGGGATTGGAAATACTTCTGTATGTTATAGAAGGTCGTAACCGCAACTGCTCCTGGTTCTATGAAATACGACGGCATATTGAAAAGTAATGCCTCCATGGCTGTAACTTTATTTTTTAACCGATTTTCAAAATTCTTTTTGTATCTGATACTTACATTTGCCTCTATGTAATGCACTATTCACTTTTCGACATAGTCCCCATCCCTTTCCACGCATTGTACCAACGCGTGACTAGTCGGGTGAATCCGTCGGAGAGGAATTCCGTGGTTGTCGTCGACACGAGGATTGAATGGCAGCTTAGGATCCTCTTCTACAGCACGATAACGCCCGTCCGCACACTATCGCCACACATCAGAGTGAGTTGCAGTGCCTCCAGTTCAAAGATGAAAAAGTGCAGTTCAAAAATGAAAGACTTTGCACCTTGCGACTTTCCCCACTTCCCAAAGAGGAAAGAGCATCTTAAGGGCCATGAGTTGCGTTCTGACGACGAGGTGAAACCTGCCATTCGGTCCTGGTGTCGACAACAACCCCGAATTCCTCTCCGACGGGTTCACCCGACTAGTCACGCGTTGGCGCAATGCGTGGAAAGGGATGGGGACTATGTCGAAAAGTGAGTAGTGCATTACATAGAGGACAAATGTAAGTATCAGATACAAAAAGAATTTTGAAAATCGGTTAAAAAATAAAGTTACAGCCGGTGGAGGCATTACTTTTCAATATGCCCTCGTAAAAATGGCTAATAGGACATTGCTTATAAATTAAATATTTATCTGCTTAGACTAAAAAGACAGATCACCTACTTTAATTTCAAAGAAGAACCAAAATCAGTCTTTTTTAAATCATAAGCCTCCTGTTTACTTTTATACAGGGTGTCCAAAAAGTCTGGTAACATGGCAGATATCTCAAAGCTGATAGGTAGGTGAGATCTGATGAGTGTTGTTTGTAGGTAATGGGGGGATGGGGAATTCATTGCCGCACTCAAATTTTTCTTTGACCCCCAAATTTAAGGTCATCCATTTGCTAACTCGAAAACTATTAAAGATAGAGAAAAAATTCCATTTGCTACCCTGTAGAGCAACACCACATTAGTCAAAAATTTTTTAATCACACCCTTCCCCTTGAAAGATTTTGAGTAAATGAGCGAGAAAGATGCACTCAAGGTCAGGTTTGGCTAGCCAGGTTGGCTGAGGTTTCTAACACATTTGAGTTGTAGTGACAGTGCTGCCACCAGAAGATGTCGATTTTTCCCGCAAGTAGGCGTCCCGATTTCCCGCTATTTCCCGCAACCATTATAAACATCGATATTAGATATCGAATAAAGCCATTTAGAAAAAAAAATTAAAGGCTTTTTCTCACACAACACATATCTTTTTCAACTACAAAGCATCTCTATCATACTCCATCCCCTTCATCAGTTCTTGAAATTTCTCATTGAAAAAATATTTTTATTATATTTTTTCTTTACAAAAATTTAGGAAATCTCACAATTTCCCATCATTTCCCACATTTCGCTTTTTCCCACAAGACATCCCGCAAAGAGTTAAATTTCCCGCAAATCGGGAAATTTCCCACAAAACGGCAGTACTGGCAGTGAAGCACACCGTTGGAATTTTTTTCCTTGATAGATAATTATTAAACGTCTTTTCATGTGTTTGCCTCGTCATTGGCCACTTCATTTACCCATTCTAATTTCCACCAATCCCGTGCTGCCTTACCCTGGCCGTTTCTGCATTTTTGCAGGGAATATTACAAAATCAGCAAAAAAATGCGAAATCGGAACGAAAAATTTGAAAAATGTCAATAATACTTTATCAAAATAGAATTTTTTTGGTGCTGGTGGTCAGGGAAAATTACGTGAATAACCGAGAAAAGTCAGGGAATTTTACGAAATTTTTTGCTAGACACCCTGTTATTGGGAATAACCCTTAACGCCAGGTCTTAAATAAACGACGGGTCCTGGTGAAGGGGGGTCCAGACCATTGAGACAAATAGACGCCCGGGCCTGTATTCAAGATTTTACGATATATCAAAAGCCTATTGTATCTCTACTTCCAATCTGAACAACCATTTCATCAAAAAATAAAACCAATAATTCAATACAGTAAAAAAAAAGTATCCTCTCCAAAAAATTATCCCAATGGTCTTACTTATACTAAAAATCAGACTACAAAAAAATAAATACGCAGATATTTTAATTAGAAAATTACTCATAAATGCATTTTAAAATAACAATAAGAAAAACCAAAATCAACATTAATATACCAAACGTACTCACAAAAACATTTAAAAAATTAAAATTATTTTAGAAGATATAAATAAAATTAAAATCATACCAAAAATCCAGAACACAATATTCACAACAACAAAAAATGAACTCTCGACTAATAGCTTTATACAGCTATTAGCAAATTTATAGCAAATATAAATTTAAGGAAATAGGTAGGAGGCAGCCGTAACTCAGTTGTCTCGCCTTGCTCAATGCACTGGTGGAATTAAGCAGCTAGTCACGGGTTGGGTGACAACCTGGGAATTTCCATCTCCCCCCGTGCTTCGGAGGGCACGTAAAGCCGTCGGTCCCGGCTGCTGCGACCAGTGGCGGCTCGTAGCTAAAATTTCTGGGGGTGCTACGTCTGGGAATAGTTAGCGACATTAAGCTTAAGAATCATGTAATATACATGTATAAGAACAGTATTACAGAAAAAAAAGACACGTTATATTGAATTTTATCGATATCGAAAGTGAAACTGGGGGTGCTGCAGTGCCGCAGTGCCTATGGACGAGCCGCCACTGGCTGCGACCATCTTACTGCAGTCGTTAAGATCATCGGGATGGCGCAAAATTCCCTCGAAGGAATAAGTCTAAGGAAAGAGGTGCGAAATTTTATATGCCTGTCCAGGATTTGAACCCGGGACTTCTCGCACCCTAAGCGAGAATCATACCCCTAGACCAACAGGGCACGATAACGTAATTTTTCTATTGTTGTACTTGAAGACTTAGCATCAAACACGGAATAGATCGAAAATCAGAAGTTTTAAAATTATTCTTTTTGAAAGAAACATTGGCATATCTATACAAACGTATTAAAACGTTGAAGATGTCTTGGAAAGAAATAGAAATTTTTAATATCAACTTCATCAAGAAGAACAATACAGATTAGTCTCTATTCCATAATGAATTTTCTTAATTAATTATAATTTTTATATATTGTATATGATTTTTTTATTATAAATAGCAATGACATTGCCATAAAACAAACAAAAAAAATAAGAAAGCACTTGTTTACATATACGTCTCATATTATTATCCAACTATCCATTACTTTATCTCTTTACGAGGAATATGAAGATCTACTAATTTCGCAAAAAGAAAAAAAAGTTTTTTCAAATTTCAAAGAATTATTCCGCACACTCATTAAAAATTCCTTTTTAGACTTAAATACTTTAGAGAAAACATTATAAATAACGGCCTGTTGGTCTAGGGGTATGATTCTCGCTTTGGGTGCGAGAGGTCCCGGGTTCAAATCCCGGACAGGCCCTATCAATTATTTTTTCTTGTTATTTTTTCTTGCATTATTAAATCATTGTAACAGCGGAATGGTACATTCGCAGTACAGGACTCCCACTTCTGTTCATATCTCAGTTATTGTTCAAAAGGACCCATGTTCAAATGAAATTATTTTGATTAAAATGAATCATACAACCATTTACCAAATTTTCATTCACTCATTACGGGACACCCGGAATAACATACGCTAAAAGCAATGTGTACACAGTTATACGTGTCAAACGAAAAAAATGTTAATACTTAGAACCAGAGAACATGAATGGGTAATATGATTAACAGATCTCAATAACAGATTGGCACTGCATTGCACTGAAAATTTACACCATCCAGATTGGGAAATAATCAAAATTATAGCAATAGAAAAAAAAATTAAAAAAAACTAATCAAAGAAGCTTTACACATTAAGAGAACAAAAAATTTTAACGATGGCCAAACCAAACAATGAAATTAATAAAAATGGCAAGTACGAGGAGATATCAGAAAGTAACGTCATTTATTTTTTTCCAAAGAAAATTCCCAAATATACACGTCTTTATCTACTTTTCCACATATGCAATTTGACGATTTAGGTTTTATTCCAACGTTGCACCGGTTTCAGAATACCCCGCTCATAGAACTCCGGAGGCTGTGAATAAGTCAATGGCGCACGGCAGATTCGAGTTCCTCGCCAGTTTCAAACATCTGATCACCTAGAAATATCTTCATGGGACCAAAAATGTGGTATTCTGATGTGGACTATAAGCTGAATGGTCTAGAACCTCTCAACGAAACGCACGATTGCTCAATTGCTTAAAATAAAATTTTGCTACATTCCAAGAAGGAGCTTCATGTGTGACGTGGATATAATATTTAAATTCGAGAATTTTAAGTCTAGCTAAAATTACGAATGAACAACGGAAATTCTTTTAATTCTTTGCTAATTTTTGTCTATTTTTTTGCTCAACGCATTAAAATAATTGATTGAACGAGTTATTGAGCCTCGACAAAGTGATTATCACGTGCGCGTGTCCATGTCAACAATGCTTAAAAGATGAATAAAAAGTAAGGTTGGTTGGTTTATTAGAAATTTTGGCGTCAACTACACTACTGTTTATAAAAATCGCAACACCCTGATGGAATGGCCTAATCCATATGAAATTTGCAATATTTGCATACAATGGGTCAGAGTATAAATGATTAGATTTTCAGAGTAATTGCTTGAAAGAACACCATGCCTCGACGACGACGAAGGGTACCAAATCAACAGCTGACAGACTTTGAAAGAGGACGCATAATTGGTCTGCGTGAAGCGGGATGGTCGTATCGTGACATTGCTGCTCGTGTAGGACGTAATGCAACGACAATTATGCGTGCATGGAGGCAGTGGAGCGAAGAGAACAGGGCACACCGAAGACCAGGCTCAGGAAGATCCAGCACGACGACACCGCGAGATGACAGACACCTCTATCGCATGTGTGTAGCAGATCGTACAGCCACTTCCACAGTGTTAGCACAATAGTGGGGTGCTACAGTAGGCAGGACAATGTCTGCTAGCACTGTACGACGCCGTTTGATTTCCAGAGGATTGATGGCACGAGTACCATTGTTGCGGATTCCTTTGACTCAAAACCACCGGCGCCTCAGGTTGCAATGGGCCCATCAACACCAACAGTGGCAAGCTGAATGGCAACAAGTTGTGTTTTCGGATGAGTCAAGGTTTAACTTGCAGCACCATGACGGCAGGATACGAGTCAGAAGACATCATGGCGAGCGCGACCTTCCAGAATGCATCCTGCAGCGTCATTCACGACAAACGCCAGGGGTGATGGTGTGGGGTGCAATCAGTTACCATGGCCGTTCCCGTCTGATCAGAATCCATGGCAATCTGAACAGTGACCGGTACATCAGGGAAGTTGTGCAACCCGAGGTCATCCCCTTCCTGCAGAACCTTCCAGGCGCTGTATTCCAACAGGACAATGCCCGACCGCATGTGGCCAGAAATGTCCTCGCCTTTTTCCAAGCACATCAGACGCCCTTGTTCCCCTGGCCTGCTCGTCCAATCGAACATGTGTGGGACAGGATTGCTCATCGATTGGCTCGTCAGACTCCTGCAGCAGCAACTGTGGATGAACTGTATACCCGTGTAGACAGAGCATGGCAGGACATTCCCCAGGCCCTTATTCAGAGCTTGTTTGACTCAATGCCACGACGTTTAGAGGCTGTAAATGCATCCCACGGTGGTTTCACCCGATACTAATGTGGCAATAAAACGCATTGTCTTGATCTGAAAATCTAATGGTTTCTTTTCTGACCCATGATATGCAAATGCTCCAAATTTAATGCAGATTGGGCTATCCCATCAGGGTGTTGCGATTTTTATAAACAGTAGTGTACTAAGGTCATTTTGCGCCTTTATAAGGTCATGAAATTTATTATTATTTTTTTAAAATTTAAATATAACAGTTATCTTGAATGTTTAATTTGAAGTTTAAAGCTGAGACACGTCAGTTTAAGCGTATTATAAAATTTTTTACATACTATGTAATGCAAGATATAAATCATTTTATCTATGACCACACAGATTTTTTTATGCGAAATCCAATATTTTGGATTGTATTTATAATATTTTCAACTTCAATATTCAGTAAAAAAAAAAATTATTTCATATCCTGAAATTTCAACTTCAAAATCTGTTTTTCTAAAAAAAATTGTGATCATCAGTGGATTATCATCAGGAAAACTACACATAAATTTGGACATCATTTGGAACATTATTTAGACCTCAAAATTTGGATATCACCTAAACCCCAAAATTGTGGACTGACTTTCCATCATCATTATTTTTTTATTATTTATTTTTATACAGCAATTAAAAAAAAATTGTTTGTTTATATCGCAGGTTCGTTCAGGTACAATTTATAAATACTTCCAAGTGAAAAGATGTTACTAAGTAAGTTTCTGAAAATACGAAAGGCATAACCTTTAAGGGTTAAAATATTTTTTATGAATAGTACACAAGTTAATTAAAATTTCCCTTCCGTCTCTTTTTGTAATTTGATAGCAACTTCGTTTTAGATGGCAGGCCAACTTCAGCCGCATTCTTTTGCATCAACACCATCATTAAATGAGCTTATGAAAAACAGTGAAAATTAATTGAAAAGTAAAACTTTTTAAAGATTTCGCTAAGCGAGTAAACAATTCTTGAGAAAGTTATTGAAGTTCTTGAAAAATCAATAAGATTTTCTAGTAATGAAAACAATAGAGATGCATTAAAATTTTATTTCAAGATTTTACGTGTCTTCGACAAATAACGGCAATTTTTTTTTACTTTTTAAAGTTCTTGCATTATATGTTTATACTGAATTTATTATGGAAAACAGAAACGGTATAAACAGGATTAAAAGCTTTACAAAGATTTTCAATAAATTTTAAAGAGCCCTTCGGAAGACTCGTTCCTGTTCACTCGAAAACCACTTTATTAACGGAGAGAATTTTGTGAAGAACGAACTAAAGAGTTGTCTCAGCAAATTTACAATATAAGTGGGGGTTTTGTAATATATGTTATATTTTAGCATATGCAGAGTGGTTTTAACTTTACTGAATTTACTAAATCAGTCTTCAAAACCTTGTTATAATCAGCGTATTTCGGCAAAAGTCTCGTAATGCATTACAATAGTTTAATGGCACGGACGGTACACAGGCAAGTGACATTTTATTATATTTATTACTTGGGTGGACTTACACGAGCTGAAGGTACGTCAGCACTCTTTCGTGCATAGTTTCTACAAGGTTCCGACAAACAGCTTCCGATATTTGGATCAATTTTAGCTGCAAGAACTTAGCCATGTCACTAGTAGATTTCGATACCAAACTTAACGGTTGGAATGATGCAAGCTCAGATAGAAGGCT
The DNA here is from genome assembly GCA_023313115.1 of Rhysida immarginata. Lineage (NCBI taxonomy): Eukaryota > Metazoa > Arthropoda > Chilopoda > Scolopendromorpha > Scolopendridae > Rhysida > Rhysida immarginata. The sequence goes on from JAHWFO010049124.1 coordinate 37,555, forward strand.
TTCCATTATTGCAGGGTAGTCTATTTAGAGTACGAAAAGGAAATTCTGGTGAAATGTAACTCGAACTTTCGCCACTGGATGATGTTTTTCAGCATAAACATTATGTAACAAGAAAACAACTTGCTTCTGTATAAAACTATCCTACAGGTGAAGTTTTTTTTCAAACTGCAGGAATACTTGTATCGCAAGAATAAAGTTGTTTTCAAGACTATAAAAGCGTCGATATCAAAAAATGGGTCGATATAGATGAACGAAATTTGAAAGAAATGGGTTGAACGAAGAAACTACACTGGCGGAAAAAAAATCCCAACACCACGAAGGATTTGTGCTAGATGAATGAAATTTGGACAGTATATTCAGCTATGGTATTATTCAATTGATTCAAGTTTCAAGGTTACAACTTATATGGGGCACCACCAGCGCCACCTGCACACGGTGAAAAGCACGGACTTTAGTACCCGCTGTAGTCGCCGCGCTGGTCTATGCAGGCCTGCACACCTGCATGCATATGGTCGTAGAGATGCCGAATGTCATTTTGTGGTATGGCATTCCATGCTTGCTGTACTTGGATGGTCAGATCAGCGACAGTTGTTGCTGGTTGTGGAAGAGTCCTGACATGGCGTCCGACCATGTCCCAGATGTTCTCGATGGGCGACAGATCTGGTGATCGTGCTGGCCATGGTAGGATGTAGATACCCTGAAGGGCACGTTGGTTTGCAGCAGCTGTGCTGGAACAGTCCCCCTGGCATACCAGCCATGAATGGCAGCACAATGGGTTCAACAACCATCCGAATGTAAACATTTACCGTCATGGTGACTGGGATAACCACCAGAGGGGTCCTGCTGTCGTAGGAAATCCCTCCCCATACCATAACGCCAGGGGAGGGGCCAGTATGCCGACGACGGATACCACTCGGTAACAGGACTTCCCTACTCCTCCTCCTGATCCTTGTGCGACCATCACTCTGACCCAGACAGAAACGACTTTCATCCGTGAAGACCACAGATCTCCATTCTGCCGTCCAAGTCGCTCTGGCTTGACACCACTGAAAACGTGCCGCACGGTGTTGAGGGGTAAGAGGCAAACATGCCACAGGGCGCCTGGAGTGGAGGTTCCTGGCCAGGAGACGGTTCCGAATTGCGCATGGTGCCACAGCAGCCCGAATGTCCGCTGCAGATGCTGTCCGATTTGCCACAGCCATCCTACAGATGCGCCGGTCAATCCTGTCTCCAGTGGCCTGGAGTCCTCCAGATCCTGGCCTCCTGGTAATCCTGCCTTCCCTGGACCATTGCTGCCAACAGTTGTTCACAGTGGCAACGTCTCGACCCATGCGTTCTGCAATAGCACGGAACGAAAGTCCACCCTCTCGAAGACCCACTACACGTCCTTGTTAGAAATGGGTTAGCTGCCCATATTCACGTCGCAGTCGCCTTTGAGGCATGTTTTGCGTACTCTATCACACACGTCCACAAATGTCTGAGGTGACACAGACGCGCATCTGATCTCCTTTATATGTGTCATTGGAATGTCTCATTTGCATGTACAGGGTGGCGCTGGTAGCGCCTCCTATAAGCTGTAACCTTGAAATTTGAATCAATTGAATAAATACCATACCTGGATATACTGTCCAAATTTCATTCATCTAACACAAGTCCTTCGTGGTGTTGGGATTTTCTTTTCCGCCAGTGTAGTTGGGTGTGCTAGCACGAAGGATATGACGCCCGATCGCGGACGAAATGGCTCATATAGCTCATGAACTAGTAAAATTTGAAAGATAAAATTTGGAAATTTAGTTCCGTTTGCAATGTAGTTTGGATAAAAAAGACCCAAAATTCACAAGGCAGGGAAAACTATGAAACCTATTGTCTCAAAATTAATCCTCCTCCATGCAGGTTATCTAGTTTTCTAAACAAAGAGTTCAGATCACATTCGATAATTTCTCAGTGAAGAATATTCAAATTAAATGCAAAAATGAAAGATGTGAAGTCATTCTTTAGTGGTAAGATGTTTTTCCTTCAGATACAGGCCACAGTTTATTCTTAATTTTTCATCTTTTATAAACATTTACTTTTTTTTTGATTATCAAATGTTAATACTATTCATATTTAAAATACAAAAAATACAAAGTTCTGAAGAAGTTTTTTTATTTCCTTTTAGCGTGCTTCTTTTAACTCTTCCATCACTTCAAGAAGACGAAGTAATTTTCACCCTCCATGTTATTCAACCACGGGAGACATCGGTTGACTGACGTTTACATTCCGATGCAAAAAAACACTCCAGACATTGTCACCACATCTCCACTCCATTACCTCCTTCTCACTCTCTTTTTATCTGTTTCCCATCTCGTCTTTACTTCCCTATCTTGCAAATCCATCTCTTTCTTTCCTTCTACGCTGAATTCAAGGGCTCTTCTCATTGCATGAATTTCAATTTCTATCTCACGTAAACTAAGAGAAAATTTTAGCAACTTCGGAAGTTTGAAATTTAATTGCTTTATGCATAAAATGAAAATTAGAGTAAGCGACGCTTCTCATAAAACTTTAATCTGAAACGAGTATTGCAAGAATCAAATAATACTCAAATAATACTTATAAAATTAAAAATTAACTCATTTAATGGAGATTCTATTTCAATGTAACCATTTCATTTCTTTTCAGTTTTGTTTTATTATTTATATCATAGTGAGAATCCCATTAAAGATGAGAGATGCTTACTAGAGATTAGATTTTTGGATATAACAGAAAGTTGGGTATTAATAGCAGGCAATATAAAATATACGTAACATCACATTCGAGGGAGAAGCAATGCTTCTATTGATTTCATTTTGATAATGTAACCGTTATCCAGTGATGAGCGCTTCCTATGAAGCTACAAAACAACGTTGGTTGTATGAGGATTCTACGAAACAATCTTAATACAAACGGAGATTGATTTTTCCCTGTTTTTAATCTATCTGCCAAAATACTCCCCTTCACTCTGATGCATTTGTGCAAACGTGGCGCAGGCGATTTTCTGTGATACCTTTAAACTCGCCGCCGAGCTTTTCAATATATCCACTGAGCTTTGAAAGCAAAGCAAAGCATCCCCACCTAATTCGAAAAAGCTTTACACGCCTGGTATTCAACGTCCGCAAAGTCATAAAGAGAAAGTTAAAGCGCTAAGCTGCCCTAAACCCTCTTCTGTATGATTGACTAGATTTTTGTACGTTTTATGAATATATAAGTTTAGAAAGTATGAACTAAGATATTTTGATAGATTCCAAGCTAAATTTGACCATCTCTTAGTGCTTGATTTGTGAGTTGTATGATTAGATTTTTGCGATTGAAGGCAACAAATTCATCCTCATCAGATGAAAATCATGGCAAGGTGCTTATGCTATGATACGGATACAGGTGTGAATTTGATCTACTGAGATCGATAGCGAGAGGTTAGATGTGATGATCTTCATCTGGGTGTCAGACGATTCACAACTGATTATTAATAGTTGATTTATAGTCGATTCAACTATGTTAGCTGTGCTTCGCCTATATCAAACTATCAGAAAAGCAGGTTGCATTAATGGTCAATGCTAAGAGGAACGTCTATTCTTTCTTAATTCTTTGCAGTACAATATATGCATATCCTGTATATTTTATTTTTTTATGAAAACCAAAATCATCAGATTTCATTTCATTAAAAGGACAAAGCAATTTTTTAATTTAAATATTAGAAGAAATCTTCTTGTTTCGGCTATCATTTCTGTATTCGTCTGGGTACAAACGTTTTAATGCATTCATGTCTCGGTTTTTCTATGTAATTTTAATTTTAATACAGCATCTACTTCAATGTTATTTTCTAATGACTATACAGGGTCGGGACACATTAATATGACCACCTGCTAGTATCCGGAATATCCACCTTTGGCGGCAAGCACAGCAGCTAGTCGACGTGGCAGAGAGTAAATAAGTCCTCGGAAGTTGGTTGCAGGTATCTGGGACCATTCGGCGACCAGTGCATCCCGTAATTCCATCACCAGCTTGCTGACATGGCGATCGAGATGGTCCCACAAATGTTCAATGGGGTTGAGGTCCGGGGTGTTTGGTGGCCATGGGAGTAGCTTGAATTCATCCTCATGCTCCTCGAATCAGTCGTGGACAATTTTGACAGTATGGCAGCGAGATTTGTCCTGTTGAAAGGTGCCATCACCCTGAGGAAACACTATCGACATGAAGGGGTGTACCTGGCCTGCGACGATCGTCAGGTAACGAACAGCATTCAGTGTACCCTCCAGCGGTATCAGTGGACTCAGACCATACCACGAAAACATCTCCCATACTGTCACACCTCCCCCACCAGCCTGTCGTCTGCCAACGATAGTGTCGGGATGCCTGTTCTCAGATGCTTCCCGGCGAATTCTACATCG